>CM059866.1:62459094-62754094 GCA_030490815.1 Acer saccharum | reverse complement strand
TACAAAGGTCAATTTTTTCCAAAAAAAAGTGATTTAAAGAGGTTAGTAGAACTTCATGCAATGAGGGAGAACTATGAATGGAAGGTGAAAAGGTCTAACAAGTCGGTTCTGCATTTGGTGTGCAAGATTGACTACTGTTCTTGGAAATTAAGAGCGGTGATGAGAGATGTTTTGTAAGTAAACACAGGCTATCAAGTGAGAAGTTTTGTAAGTAATTAAGGCACATACTATCAAGTGAGAAGTTTTGTAAGTAAACACAGTTGTCCCTTAGAAGAGGTCCACCAGCATCACCGACAGGCTAGTGCGGCCATAATTAGTGAAATAATAGCCCCTAGACTCCAACAAGAGGATGGTCGTCTAATGAAACCTAAAGACATAATTACGGATATGAAAACAATGTATGGCATCCAAGTTATATACAGTAAGGCTTATCAAGCCTTGCATTATGCATTGGCATTGACCTATGGAGGTCATGAAGAAACGTTCCAACTACTGCCATCTTTTGGTTATGTTCTGGAGCAACACAATCTTGGCACAATCACAGATTTACAGTGCATAGAGGACAATAGATTTTTGTATTTCTTCATGGCGTTAAGGGTTTCAATTAGAGGTTTTCGACGGTGTATGTGTCTGGTGATTGCTGTTGACGGTACCTTTCTAAAAGAGAAATGTCGGGGTACAATGTTTGTGGCAACATCACAAGATGACAATGAACAATCATATCCAATAGCTTTTAGTTACGGGGATTCAGAAAACAATCCTTCTTGGGAGTGGTTTTTGGATTGCTTGAAGGGTGCCCTAGGTTATATTGAAGATTTGGTTTTCATTTCCGATCGACATGTAAGCATAGAAGCCGGGATAGCTAGCGTCTTCCCACATGCAACCCATACCATATGTGCTTGGAGGACAATAGATTTTTGTATTTCTTCATGGTGGTAGGGGTTTCAATTAGAGGTTTCCGACGGTGTATGCGTCTCGTGATTGTTGTTGACGGTACCTTTCTAAAAGGGAAATGTCGGGGTACAATGTTTGTGGCAACAACATAAGATGACAATGAACAATCATATCCAATAGCTTTTAGTTACGGGAATTCATAAAACAATGCTTCTTGGGAGTGGTTTTTGGATTGCTTGAAGGGTGCCCTCAGTTATATTGAAGATTTGGTTTTCATTTCTGATCAACATGTAAGCATAGAAGCCGGGATAGCTAGCGTCTTCCCACATGCAACCCATACCATATGTGCTTGGCACTTTTCTGAAAACATAAAGAAATGTTTCCATAAAAAGGATGTAGCAGGGCTGATGTTTACAACAGCGAAAGCATACTGAGAATTTCAATATAACCATTACATGGGCGAGTTACGTAACCTGCACTAGAATGCATACGATTATGTTGTCAATGCCGGGCTAGAAAAGTGGTCCTGTGTCCATTGTCCCCAACGAAGGTATAGGTTGTTGACAACCAACATTGCTGAGTGCTTGAACTCTTGCATGAGATTTGCATGGAAACTGACAATGCTGACTTTGGCTGAGTTCATAAGGGATATGTTGCAACGTTGGTATTACGGCTGTCATCGAGCTGCACTCGCCATGCGTCACCAACTAACTGATGCTGCACAATTGGTGATCTCGAAACGTATTCAGAAATATAGTTTCATGACCGTAAGTCATGTTGATTGGAACACATTCTTGGTTAAATTGAAAGGATAACAGTGGACAGTGAACTTGTTGCAAAAGACTTGCACATGTAACAAATTCCAAATGGATGATCTACCATGTTCTCATGCACTTGCAACGGCTAGGTAATTTTTACAAACTCTGTGAAATATTTATAATTTTCTCATATATCCTATGGTTTATTAATTCACATGTTTTGTTGCATGTATCAGTGAGTGAAACTTGGATTACACTTCCCTATGTGCAGACTACTACAAGAGGGAAACACTTGTGGACGCATATTCGGTGCCTATCATGCCGGTTGGGTATCCTATTACTTGGGAAGTGCCTGAAGATATAAGACTAGCGTGTGGTATTACCTCCAAAATCCAAAAAGGACAGACAACAAGAAGTTGGTCCGGGACGCCCGCAAGAGAATTGACTTCAATCCGCATCAGAGAGGACATCCACACAAAAGTGTAGAAAATGTCACGGAACCGGGCACAATAGTAGGCATTGTACTAATCCTCCAGTGGTTCCAGACAGCATTAGCTAACCTATCCCTGACCAATTTCATCGCAAGTGTAGCGTGTGCCACCAAGTCGAGCACAACAAACAAACATGCCCAACCATATAGACAGACATCCCAAGACCCAGTAATCCAGAATAAATAAGGAAATGTTGTTTTGGTAATGTACAAATGAAAACCGAGACTTTTGTGTACATGTCCGAGACTTTTGTGTACATGTTCTGAGACTTTTAATGTATGTCCGAGACTTTTTTTATGTATGTCCGAGACTTTTTTATGTATATATGTCCGAGACTTTTGTGTACATGTTCTGATACTTTTAATGTATGTCCGAGACTTTTTTTATGTATGTCTGAGACATTTGTGTATTTGTTTCGAGACTTTTGTGTATATGTTCCGAGACTTTTGTGCATATGTTCCGAGACTTTTGTGTATCTGTTTTGGGACTTTTAAAATATATATATGGTCAAAAACTTTAGTTATGCCTTATGTTATTAACTTTTTATATGTATATATGTCCAATACTTTTGTTAAATATGTTCCGAGACGTTTTTATTTTTATACATGTGTATGGTCCGAGACTTGCAAATGATATTAATTTCTGAACTAATTTCGCTAATTTCATTGCATAAAAAATATTACACTGTATTCAATACAAAATTTTACAAAAATTGTTGACACTCATGAAGGCATTGCCGTGGAGTTATAAAAAACTTCAACGACCATCTTCAACCGTATTGCCTCCATATCTTTATCCTTCCACTCAAACTTCTTCTTCTTTCCTACTGTGTGCTCGATCAATAGTAACGTATGGGGACCACAGTTACCCCTATTAAAAAAAAAAAAAAAAAAAAAAAAAAAAAAAAAAAAAAAAAAAAAAACCAACAAATGTGAAGAAAACGCAAACTCAAAAAATAGATTGGAATTAAAGCAACAATGTCATTTCAATTATAACTTACCCCCTTGATTGTTGTGGCACATTTGATTTTAGGAATATGGCCATATGTATTTGATCGGCTTCCACCTTACAAAGCGGCTGGTCACTGGTTCTCTTAGAATAAAATCACGTCTCTGCCAACATCGATGGTAACAACCACCGTAAGCAGGCCACCTATTTGTTCCTACGGTTAAATGGAACCTTCTGCATAAATGGATTGTACAGGTGGATCCCTCGGCGAACGAGATCAATACTGGCTATAATCCAATGGCACCCTCCAACTTGCACGGCACCAAAAGCTATAATGCAATATAAAGTCATGTAAGATATGTTGAAATAGGAAATCAAATTTTTATTTTCGTTTCCAATACTCACTGTGTCAACCTCGTGTCATGGCCGACACCCTGATGCTCTGAGTCCGTTGGCCCATACAAGATCGCCCTCATCATCCCAAGTTCGAGTCAACACGGACAATTTTTGATCGTCTGGTGGTGTCTCGACATCACCGAACATACTCACCCACAATTGGTACATGTATGCCTGAATTACAATTAACAATAGTTATATCGGAGACGTTTGTAACCATATAATAATTACTAATATAACCATCCGTATAACAATTAACAAAGAACTTATATAGAATTGTGTATCAATGATCTCTATGCTCTGATTATAGACCTGAGGAAATGCACATTGGCGGTTCCGCACGATCTATAAATATGTGTCCATATGCTGACAAAAGGAACCAAAATTAACGTTAAAATACATTACAACGTCTAAAAAAAAATAAAAACAGCCGATGTACCAAATTCATACCGTATCTTCCAACCCCACATGGTTCGTTTCAAACTCTTCGAACCAAGGGACCGTGAACTGATACCCCCCATCCATAACGCGCCTGTATAATTGAAGAAGAATAAACATTAACATTAAAAGGTAATTATTTTTGTATTTCAAGGAAAATATTACCAAAAATTTAGTATGTTATACGTTTCCGTTCTCTTTAGCTTGAACTGCAGG
The DNA here is from genome assembly GCA_030490815.1 of Acer saccharum. NCBI lineage: Eukaryota > Viridiplantae > Streptophyta > Magnoliopsida > Sapindales > Sapindaceae > Acer > Acer saccharum. Next base: position 62,749,953 of record CM059866.1, on the reverse strand, counting down.
TATGCATCCAGGTGTTCCTGGTGAACTGGATCAGCAGGGTGAAATTTGTAGGCTACCTCAGTCTTAGTCTTTTTTCGCCTACATGGGTCAGTGTAGGGAGTAATCGTTTGTGAACTGTGTTTGCGTTCACACATTAGTTGACCAACCTACAATCTAGGGTCTGTAGGATGATCTAAAGCGATAGGAACAGTGTCTTGTTGACTTCGTTCACCAATAGCTGAAGCGCCTGTAGTGTCTTGATGACTATGTTCAACATCTGAAGCACATATAATATTGTCCTGCTGGGGGGGGGGGGGGGGGGGGGGGAAGTACTGCATCCTTACGAGGCAACTCTGCAGTACCTTAGTGAGAGGTTTCTGTACCGTGTACAACTGCACTGTCTTACTGGGGAAGAGGTACTGAATCCCTACGGGGCAACGCCCTAGTATCCTCATGAGAGGCCTCTACACTTTCCTACTGGGGAGGAGGTACCGAATCCTTACGGGCAACGACGCAGTATCCTCATGAGAGGTCTCTACACTGTCTCTCTGCCTACCTAAGCCCTACCGGGGCATCACCCCTAGAGCCTCATAATGAAAAGGGTTGTTATAGGTAAAAATAGTCGTGATGGACACGTCATCACCATGGAAGGCCAAGTCAGCAGAGGTCAAGATAAGTCAGCTTATGGAGCAGAAACCTTCACGATAACTTACTCGGAAAAGAGGATAAGTAGTCCGACCACAAACAAAGACGATCAGCTTGAGCAGCAGATCGGATTCAGGCACGCTCGGGCATACTCGGGCACACTCGGGCACACTCGGGCATACTCACTCGGGAAACAATAAAACAGTCGCCAACACTTGCAATCAGCAGCCAGCAGGTCCACAATAAGCAACGATGTGGACCATTAGAGGTTAAAAAGGAAACAAGCAGTTCTCCCGTGAATAAAGGAGAAAGAATCCCATTCAGAATTGGACACAGCCGAAAAAGGGAAACACAATCTAAATAGGACTAGGAAACCGCTTGAGACTTGGGGGCCACAACACTAAACCCTAGCGGTCATCTTAAAACCCTAGAAGCAACATGTATAAATACCCCCTTTATTCATAAACAGGGGTACGCGAGAAGTAGAATAGGAGAGAGAGAGGATCAAATTGCAAAGTTCTTGTAATCATTCTTTATCATTCTTCATCTTGTAATCGTGATTCATAGTGGATTTGACTTTGTTGCTAGAGGCAACGATCCCGTGGATGTTTCTCTGATCTTTTGGAGTTTTACCACGTAAATTACCTGTTATTTCTTGACAATCTTTGACCATACTCAAGTATAAATTGCAGTAATTCAAAAACGAATCATTGACTTGGTGATCACCAAAAATCACCGTCAACAAGGGTCATCCGTATGAATCTGAGTTGATGTCCCCTGAAGTGTCTGTATCATATAGACCAACTCCTTGTGCTACTCATCTCTGACCCTATCACTCTCCTTTTTATCCTTTTCACTTTTTCAGACCTCCTCCCATAATGCTTCTACCTCATTGATGACATCGGTAAACCGACGTTCCAAATGATCTAGTGTTGCCTAAAGGACAGAATCATCACATGTTAGATTTATAATGCAAATTCTTATCTTAAATTGACCTCATGCAATAACAATTTGTATACCTCTCGTACTGGAGATCGTTGCTCTGCATCGTGACCCCCTCTCATCCTAGACGACACAAATCTCAAACGGGTAATCCTGGCAGGTGCAATAATGTCTGCGGTAGGGACACTATTCGGTGCAAAAGGGACACTCATATATGTAACATGGACAGTACTCGGTCTAGCACCATCAGTTGTTTGCTGATGAGATGCATGAGAACTGGACATAGTCTGTCTAACTGTGTCTGCCTCTCTCAACTCCGCATCATCATCAACTGAAGGTGTTAGATCTCCCGTGCCCAATATATCCGCAATTGTAGCCTCATCAGGGTAAAGATTGCCTACCTCGTTAATCCCCTGGTAATACCATAAACCCTTCTCCGCTTCTGTGGGGATCAGCTCCTCCCCCGCGAACATCTGAAATTTTAGCATAAAAACTTCGTTAATGTCAGAAACTTAGAATGAAAATTACATTCAGATGTGTACTAGCTAGACAATTACCTTTGCGATGAAAATCTTGTCTAGTTTATCCCCCCTCGGTCGGTTGGCCAAATTCCACTTCAGGATGCATGGGAAGGGCTGCTCAAGTTGCCTAACAGTCGCGAATCTCGTGGCAAGAGTTGAAATAACTTCATAGGCAAAAATCTACAATGCAACCAATGGAAATATTATTGGTTAGTTGCAAAACATAACAACAAAAATTAATTTATTTGTGGTAATTATGATTCCAAAGGCTCACCAGTAGCGCGTATCCCAACCCGAAAAGATTGTATCTCTTCAGCCGCTTGCCAAGCGCCTTTTTCAACCCAAATATAGTGTATTTGTACACATGCGAACCCCACGGGAACGCATTGAACGCATCCAAGTCATCAACAAGGCGCAACTGCCATACAAGGACACATTTCCTCTCTTCCGCACCGATCAAAACACAATTCAACATGTACATGAGACATATTTTCATTGCATCCAAGGGTTGGTCCCATTGACTCTGTTCAATCTTCACTTCAAGTTCTATAAAAGTGACCTTCGATCGACCAAGGAAATATCTATGGTGTATGCCATTCAGGACATCCTTATATAGATCCGTGTCCAGAATGGCTCTGAACTTCAACCCAGTGATCAAACAAAACTCGACCTTAGAAAACTGGACGACATGTGGACCCAACAGAAACCTCATCTCATCACTAGGTCCGTTGTGCTCTAACTCACGCAATAGCATCCGATGCACAATACCACCAGAAAACGCCATTCCTCGCTGCACGCGTTGCCAATGGCCAAAACATGACTGCCGATACGTTTGTTGCACTTCAGCCCTATTTTCCTCGACTTCATCAAGTGCCTAATCGATTAACCCTGGGTTTTGCATGTGGTTGTGGTGAGTAATATTGACCTGATACCATTAGTTGTCCTTGGGGGTTTTTAAGCTGGCCCTCAGTTTACTCAAATTCCTCATCTGCAATTCACAATATATAAAAAAGGTTAGGAAATTTTTCCTAGTAAAAAAGTCTCGAAACAATATAAAAAATGTCTCAGAACGCATTTGAAAAGTCTTGGAATACTATAAAAGTCTCGGATACAAGTCTCGGAACGCATTCGAAAAGTCGGAGTGTGATACAAAAGTCTCGAACAAAAGTATTGGAAAGTATTACAAAAGTCTTGAACAAAAGTCTCGGACAGTGTTACAAAAGTCTCGAACACCAGTTGTCCAAGACTTTTGTCACACTCTCCGAGACTTTTGTAAATCTTTCTGAGACTTTCGTAACACTTTCCGATACTTCTCAACACTGTCCGAGACTTTTAATAACTCTATTCACTATTCATCATCTTCCCCGAAAACACTACAAACTTGGTATAAACTAAAAACCAGGTATAAACTAAAAACACTACAAACTTGATATTGACGATGCAAAAAGAAAAAACAAAATGATTGTATAACCCAACAAACACAATGAAATCGGTATTGAAAATCAAATCGTTGAAATTACATACCTTGTTTAGGAGTGAAAACAAAGTCGAAATAGAGAACTAAACGTCGCTATAAAAGTGCAAGTGATCTCAAAGTGAAGAGTGAGAAAGTGGATGGTCGCTATCAGATGAAAAGTGAAATGAATAGAGAGAGGCAAAATGAAACGTGGGTTTTGAAAATAGCTGACGTGGAAGTGCTTTTGGGGGTATTTTTGTCCATTCACCATAATAGGTGCCTTTTAAACATAACTTATTAAAACGGTGACATTCTTGAAAACCCATCTTAAAAAGGTGCCATTTATTTTTTGACCTCATTTAAATTGAGATCTACTTTAAAGAAAAAGATATCAAATATCTTGAGTTTCCTTCTTGTATATTATTATATGGAAGATTCATCCGTTTTGCGGATCACATGAGTTGTTTGATTGTCTTTTTTCGAGTAGGGGGAAAAACATAATCAACTTGATCTAATGCCATGTAGGGGTTCTGTGCCGACCTGACGTCGGTTTCGATTTCGGTTCCAGCTCTAGGGGAACCGGAATTGAAAGTTTCAGTTCGATGGTTCCGAATTGTTTTTTTTTTATTTTTTAAAAATGTTAAAAAGGACATTATAAAGTTATGGGCTAGAAAGGACATTGTAAAGTATTGGGCAAGTAAGTATATTTTCCTTTGCAGTCTTCTCCTTTTTATATAGGTTATGCCTCTCTCCACTTTTCTTATTTATCCGTTGTGGGATGTGGGATTTTCTTATCCTTTCTATTCTAGTTGTTTTGTTTTTCTTTGTTTTTATTTTGAGCAATGATGGATCATAATGTTCACCGTTTTATTCCTCTTGTAGGAATAAGTACAATGATACATTGTTGATTGCTTACTTGGCCATGTTGGAAAATTCCAACATGTGGGGCCACAAATGTAAATATTAAATGTGTTGTGCTATCTTTTGGTTAAGCCTAAATTAAAGTGGTCTAATTAAGATTTAAAGTTTTAAGGCTTAAGGGTATAATTGTCATGGAATTAATGTGCAGATACCAGAGTGCTATATCTAATTTGATGAGGAGCCAAATTAGAAATAGCAAAACATATAATAATCTGATTATTATATATTAGGGTTATAATCCCCAAATTACACAATACTTTTAGCTTGTCTGCATCCCCATCACCAGAACAAGAGAGAACACTTTAGGGTTCACAAATATCATGATAATTTGGAAGATCACAACCCCGTCCACCAACCTCCGGCAATGGATTTAGGTACGCTTCCGCTTTCTCTTATCTCCCTTTTCTTTTGAATTGACATGGGTTAATAACATGAGTTTAGGGTTTGATTAAGCATGATATAGAAACATGTTTAGGTTAAACTTTCGGATTAATTATGTGTCTATGCATGTTAGATTCGTTATTAATCCAATTCCTTTCAAGTGGTATCAGAGCCACCCATGATCGATTCTTGAGAATTTAAGGAATTTTTGGAGATATTTTGTGTTGTTCAAACACTGCTGTGATATATGTTGTTTAATAAATCAGTGCTTTGTGTCAGATGTATTGTTTAATATATGTTTGATATATGTTACTGATATATTGGTATTTGGTAGAGGAATATATATATATATATCCAATATTTGGTGTTGTATTGATGCTTGCGTGTTGACTTCATGATCTATACAATACCATATTGATTTTTACAAGACATATATATGGTGAACATTGTTTGAGTTTTGGGTAACAGATCAAACCCAATAAAAAAAATTAAAAAAATAAAAATAAAAATAAAAATAAAATTTGATCTGAGTTTTGGGTCAATGGGTTGCGTCTCACGTAGACCCACGCCCATCACGATCGGGTTGGTCATTGGTAGGGCGCCGCCGTTCGTCATCTCCTCCTGGTGACGGCGTGAGGTTTTGGCGACAGCGCAACAAACCTAGGGTTAAAAAAAAAAAAAAAAAAAAAATTGGTTTTTGCTCAGGCCCCTCTCTTGAAAATTTAAAATTCTTGAGGGGACTATTTTGTAATTATTTTGGGCCATTATGTGATTTTGACAAAATATAGGGGACAATTTGTATTTATTAAAACTTGAGGGGCCTTTATGTAATTGTACACACTTAGGGCAGATTTGTAATTATAAAATTAAGGGACCTTTATGTAATTTTGCAAAATTAGGGGAGGATTTGTAATTTTTATTAAAAAAAAAAAATTCAACTCAAATTCAAATATTTTGTGGTATATCTTTTATGGTTAAATAAAATAGTCCATAATTCTAAATGGGCTAATTGAAATAAGATGTCATCAAAGTGACTTCTCTTGTGTAGATTGTTCATGAGGGATGTTGGATGTTTGTGTGTGTGTAAATTCATGCGGGTATTAGTCGGCCCAAAGGAAGGTTAATACTTGGCCGAATTGCATACACACCTGTAGTGGTAAAAATGTGACGATTATAAGGTTTTACATGTGAATAATAAGTCGATCCAAAGATAGATTTATTATTTGACATGAATTATTGTCAATGTTTGATCACTACAACAAGAGTACCATTTACAATTATTATTACTGTCCAAAGACTTGTTATTAATGTTGTGCTAGGTACCTTGAGATGGGACTTACCATTATTTGAATTTGTTGATTATTGTATATGGTTATTAATGTGAGCATGTTTGTTTGTTTGTTTTGTTCTTTTTACAGCTAGTGTTTCTACTATATCTGTTAATATCAACCCTATACTTGTGCTTAATGGGACCAACTTTAAGGATTGGAAGGAGAACATAGAAATTGTTCTCGGCTGCATGGATCTAGTCCTTGCACTACGGATTGAGCAGCCCGCTTCTCTTACGGATGCAAGTTCTCCTGATGACAGGAAGAACTTTGAGAAGTGAGATTTCTCAAATCGCATGAGTCTTATGATCATCAAGCGTGGCATTCCGTAGGCATTTAGGGGTGCGGTATCCAAAAAGATAATCAAAGCCAAAGAGTTCCTAGCCGAAATTGAAAAGCGTTTTGTGAAAAACGATAAGGCATAAACAAGCACGCTTTTGCAAAGCTTGATTTCTGTGAAATGCAAAGGCAAGGGGAACATAAGGGAGTACATTATGGAAATGTCTCATATTGCTTCTAATCTTAAGGCACTGAAGCTCGAGCTGTCTGACAACTTGCTCGTGCATTTGGTATTAATATCACTTCCTACACAATACAGTCAATTTAAGGTCATTTACAATTATCAAAAGGAGAAATGGACTCTTAATGAGCTTATTTCTTACTGTGTGCAAGAGGAAGAGAGATTGAAGCAAGACATGACAAAAAGTGCTCATTTGGATAGCACCTCTAAGGAAAAGGGCAAAAAGAGGAAGAATAATGAAGTTGCTAAGGGTCCAGCTCAAAAGAAACAACAGCAAGACAATGAGGGTTGTTTCTTTTGCAACAAGCCTGGGCATGTGAAGAAGGACTGTACCATGCAAAGAAAGGTACGTTTCTTACTCTGGTCTGTTCTGAGGTAAATTTAGCTTCAGTACCTAGAAACACATGGTGGTTAGATTCTGGTGCTACTACTCACATCAATGTTTCTATGCAGGGTTGCTTGAGCTACCGAAAGCCAAGTGATATTGAAAGACACATCTTTGTGGGCGATGTCAAGTCGGTAGAAGTAGAGGCAGTAGGGCATTTTAGGTTGTTATTAGGAACTGGTTATTATTTGGATTTATCAGATACTTTTGTTGTAACGTCTTTTAGACGGAATTTGGTTTCAGTTTCTTTATTGGACAAGTTTGGTTAATATTGTTCATTTGGAAACAATCAATTCAGTTTATCTATAAATTCAAATATTGTTGGAACTAGTTCTCTATGTGTATATGACAACTTATATTTGCTTGATACAATTGTTTCTTATAATGAATCCTTGAATGTGGAATCACGAGGTACTAAATGCAAAATAAGTAAAGAAAATTCGGCCACATTATGGCACAAACGCTTAGGTCACATCTCTAAGACTAGAGTTGAGCGACTTGTGTCTGATGGGATTTTAGATTCCCTTGACTTTACAGACTTTGATGTTTGTATTGATTGCATCAAGGGAAAACATACCAAAATAAAGAAATTAGGTGCCAACAGAACTACAGATGTCTTAGAATTGATACACATAGATATCTGTGGACCATTCCCTACGGCTTCCTAGAATGGCCAACAGTATTTCATATCATTCATAGACAATTACTCACGCTATGGGTACCTATTTCTCATTCATGAGAAATCATAGTCTTTGGACATGTTCAAAACATTTAAAGCTGAAGTTGAGAACCAACTCAACAAAAGAATAAAGAGTGTTAGGTCTGACAGTGATGGTAAATACTACAGCAGATATGACGGTTCAGGTGGACAACGTCCATGACCGTTTGCTAAATTCCTAGATGAATGTGGAATCGTCCTACAGTACACCATGCCAGGGTCACCTAGCATGAATGGTATAGCTGAAAGGTGAAACCAGAATCTTAAAGTTAGAGACATTGTATTTGAGGATGAATCGGTTTCGATTCCCACTATTACTTTTGACAATGTGCAGGTTTCTATACCTGTCATTGATCAAAAAACGAATCTGGATCCTCAACCAGACAATGTTGATCAACCCCTCATTCAAGATGAGGTAATTGTTCCTGAGGAACAAACTCAACAACCTCAAGAACCAGTGCCATTAAGGTGATCCACTAGAGAAAGGAAAAATGCTATTTCGGACGATTTTTTCATACTTCTCAAGGAACATGATGAAGACATTGGAATGGTGGAAGATGATCCAATCAATTTCCATCAAGCCATGCAAGGTTCCAACTCTTAAAAGTGGATTGATGCCATGAATGAGGAGTATAAGTCTATGCAAAACAATAAGGTTTGGGAACTTGTCCCATTACCAGAAGGTGTGAAGCCCATTGGTTGTAAATGGATTTTTAAAACCAAAAGGGATTCGAAAGGTAATGTGGAGAGGTATAAGGCTCATCTTGTAGCTAAAGGCTTTATCCAAAAGGAAGGGATTGACTTTAAAGAGAATTTTTCTCCGGTTTCAACGAAAGACTCTTTTAGGACAATCATGGCACTTGTTGCACATTTTGACCTTGAGCTTCATCATATGGATGTCAAGACGGCGTTTCTCAATGGTGACATTGACGAAACAATTTATATGGTGGAGCTAGAAAACTTTGAGTCAGGAGACCCAAAGAATATGGTCTGTAAATTGATAAAGTCCATCTATGGACTCAAGCAAGCTTCTCGTCAGTGGTATCACAAGTTTCATCAAGTGATTATCTCGTTTGGTTTTGAGATAAACGTTGTTGATAATTATGTGTATCACAAATTCAGTGAGAGTAAGCACATATTCCTGGTTTTGTATGTCGATGACATACTGCTTGCCACAAATGATATAGGCATGTTGCACGAAACCAAGAGATTTCTATCAAAGAATTTTGAGATGAAAGATCTTGGTGACGCCTCCTTTGTATTAAGAATCCTGATACAACGAGATCGCTCTCAGGGTATTCTTGGATTATCACAAAGAAGCTATATTGATAAAGTACTCAAAAGGTTTGGCATGCAGGACAGCAAACCAGGTGACACCCCTGTTGCTAAGGGAGACAAGTTCAGTCTCAATAAGTGCCCTAAAAATAACCTTGAAGTTAAGGAAATGCAGAAGATTCCCTATGCATCAGCTGTAGGGAGTCTAATGTATGCTCAGGTGTGTACGCATCCAGATATTGCGTACATTGTTGGTATGTTAGGTAGATATTTAAGTAACCTTAAGATGGATCATTGGAAAGCAGCCAAGCGGGTTATGAAGTATTTACAGAGAACAAAAGATCACATACTCACATATAGGAGATCGGATCAGTTGGAGTTCATAGGGTATTCCGACTCCGATTATGCTGGATGCCAAGACAGTAGGAGATCCACATCATACTGCATATACCTGTTGGCTGGTGGAGCTATTTCTTGGAGGAGTGCCAAACAAACACTCATAGCTGCTTCCACCATGGCAGTAGAGTTTGTAGCATGCTATGAGGCATCCAATCATGGGATATGGCTGCGAAATTTTGTCATTGGGCTGTGCATTCTAAAGGGTATTGAAAGACCACTCAAACTATATTGTGACAATAAGTCAGTAGTGCTATATTCCAACAACAACAGGAGCTCATCTAGGTCAAAGTATATTAACATTAAGTTCCTAGTTGTGAAGGAGAGAGTGCAGAGTGGACAGATATCCATAGAGCACATTGGGACAAACTCCATGATAGCGGATCCGTTTACAAAGGGATTACCACCCAATGTCTTTCATGAGCACACTGCTCATATAGGTGTTATTTTGTGTGAGGATATCACATTATAGTGGGAATTTGTATCATTTTATATTTTATTGCTTTATGTTTGATTTTGAACATACGTATGCATTTATGTATTTGGATATTTTTTTGATCAGAAATAAAGTATTCAGTTCATTTCACTCTGTTACATTGTGTTAAGTATTGATCTCACTAAGGAATAAAGTAGGACCAGTTGGAAATAGACATATATAGATCACATTGCATGTAATTTTCCATGCTACGCATCCATGATTGATCTATATCATTTGGTTATGTTGGTGTACGTGACCATTCAATGGGTTTAGCCACGTTAAATGTGACGAAAACCTCTTTGATCCTATAATGGTGTAGTCAATGGACGAGATTGTTCGGATATACCCTAAAACTATGATAGCAAAATTTTGGAGCTCATAAAGTCATACACATTTGTAAAGTTACATATGTGGCCCATTGGGAGATTGTTGGAAAATTCCAACATGTTGGGTCACAAATGTAAATATTAAATGTGTTGTGCTATCTTTTGGTTAAGCCTAAATTAAAGTGATCTAATTAAGATTTAAAGTTTTAAGGCTTAAGGGTATAATTGTCATGGAATTAATGTGCAGATACCAGAGTTTTATATCTAATTTGATGAGGGGCCAAATTAGAAATAGCAAAACATATAATAATATGATTATTATATATTAGGGTTATGGTCCCCAAATTACACGATACTTTTTAGCTTGTCTGCATCCCCATCACCAGAACAAGAGAGAACACTTTAGGGTTCACAAAGATCGTGATAATTTGGAAGATCACAACCCATCCACCAACCTCCGACAATGGATTTAGGTACGCTTCCGCTTTCTCTTATCTCCCTTTTCTCTTGAATTGACATGGGTTAATAACATGAATTTAGGGTTTGATTAAGTATGATATAGAAACATGTTTATGTTAAACTTTCAAATTAATTATATGTCTATGCATGTTAGATTCGGTATTAATCAAATTCCTTACAGGCCATGTTCACCAACTGTGCAAGCCTGCAAGGTATGATGTCTGGTCTTCCTTGGAGGAATTTTTTATGTTTATTGAAATTTTAATATGCTTGATTTATTCTAGACAACTTTGAGTAATAGTTTATATTCTATGTGATAGGTTTCTTTTGCATTCTCGATCTAACATTGAAATGTATTCTTTTTCTTTTGTCTTATTTTTGGACAGCACAATGAATGAGCTAGTGGAAAAGTTCAACACTGCATTTGATAGGCATAGTCATAGGGGTGGGAGGACTGCTTTTATCTGAAAGCTGCTTGTGCTTGTCTTGACTTTGTTAACACCCTTGCTGCATTTGTTTATTCCGGTGTGCGCATAGAAGGAACCATATTGCATATTGTTTTTAAGAATGGATTCATTTTCGATATCATTCTTCCACTTGTAAGAATTTGATTAGATTAACACTTAATCTAACATGCATAGGCACATAATTAATCCAATCATTTTGACCTAAACATGTTTATATATCATGCTTTAGTCAAACCCTAAATACATATTACTAACCCATGTCAATTCAAGAGAAAGGGGAGATAAGAGAAAGAGGAAGCGTATTTGAATCCATTGCCGGAGGTTGGTGGACGGGTTGAGATCTTCCAAATTATCACAATCCTTGGGACACCCAAAAGTGTTATCTCTTGTTCTGGTGATGGGGATACAGACAACCCAAAACAGTATCGTGTAATTTGGAGACCATAACCCTAAATATAACAATCAGATTATTATATGTTTCGCTATTTCTAATTTGGCCCCGCATCAAATTAGAAATAGTACTTTGGTATCTACACATTAACTCCAAGACAATTATACCCTTAAGCCTTAAAACTTTAAATCTTAATTAGACCACTTTAATTTAGGCTTAACCAAATATAGCATAACACATTTAATATTTACATGTGTGGCCCCACATGATGGAATTTTCCAACAATCTCCCACTGGGCCACATATGTATCTTTACAAATGTGTATGATTTTATGAGCTCCAAAATTTTGCTCTCACAATTTTAGGGTATATCTGAACAATCTCGTTCATTGATTATGCTGTTATAGGATTAAAGCGGTTTTCGTCACATTTAGTGTGACTAAACCCATCAATGGTCACGTACACCAATATAACCAAATGACATAGATCAATCATGGATGCGTAGTATGGAAATTACATGCAATGTGATCTATACAGGTCTATTTCCAACTGGTCCTACTTTATTCTTTAGTGGGATCAATACTTAATGTAATGTAACATAATGAAATGAACTGAATACTTTATTTCTTATCAGAAAAATATCCAAATACATACATGCATAAATAGGTCCAAAATCAAACATAAAGCAATAAAATGCAAAATGATACAAGCTCCCACTATAATGTGATATCCTCATACAAAATAACACACATATAAGCAGTGTGCTCATGAAAGACCTTAGGTGGTAATCCCTTTGTAAGCGGATCCGCTATCATGGAGTTTATCTCAATGTGTTCTATGGATATCTCACTACAAGAAATTTGGCTTTTTGCAATGCGCAAAATGCGTTGTGAAAAGTTTTGGCAACGCGCGGGCGTATGCTGTTGATACGTCTGTTGCCAAAAGTTCCAAATGAAACAAATTATAGCACGGTATGTATAAAACTATCTAGAGGGGGGTGAATATATTTTAAACTTATTACCCAATTTTTCGTGTGAAGTCAATATTACGAAATTACCCCTAACTAGATAAAGCAATAAATCAAGTATAAAATACGGAAATTATAACACTTGATTTTTACGTGGAAACCCTCACGGGAAAAACCACGGGCTAGTAAGTAAGCCACACTCGAACCTCGAATCCCCTAAATGTGTAAAACGATTACAACCTAATCCCAGAAGTAATCACACACCTACCTAATCTCAGTATAAGTGAACCTAGTCCAATTTGCTTGCGATCTAAGCAACCTAATCCCGGAAGCTACACACAAGACTTACTTTCTGAAAGAAGAGAATAACACCCTAAGTGAATATATGAATATCCAAATGCAACATAGAGCAATGGAAACCCTATATGCTTATCTAAGATGATGAATATGCAATTAGAACAATCCTAGATATTAAAACTAAATGACATGTCAAATAGTTTAGCTAATCAAGATTAAGCACAAAACCTAATTAGCTATCACAAAACAACTTCTCAAACATTCAACACACTAATCTCAAACTTGTATCCAAAATATATAAGTAATAAATTGAGATTGCTTGTTAAGAAAAACACAAAATGCGTAAGATATTAGTGAAAAGCTTACCAAGCAAAGTATGATGAAGAATCCATGCAAAAAGACATCTAGATGATCAAAGATGATGCTAGATGATGATTGATGATCATGAAAAGGTGTTTGAGTAAATAAAAATGAGTTCTTGAAATTTTTCTTCTCTTTGAAAAATATCCTAAGTATGAAATCTGAATATGAACTCTCTTAATTGACTTAAAGACAAAATGGCATATATATAGGGGGCCAAATCAAAGTGAGGTCGTTTTGAGTAAGTTGCAAAGAAACGCACCGATCGGCGGTTTCAATCGACGGCCAAGCCGTAGATTTCAATCGCCGAATGGCTCCCATGAAAGGCAGGGGAGCAACCGCGGTTTCAATCGGCGGTTTCGAAACCACCGAATAAGATCGAGAGATAAAAACAATCAGGTCTAAACGGCGTTTACGATCGGCGGCCACGAAACCGTCGATCCAACCGTCGATTTGATCCAGAGGCCTCTGGACTCAAACGGCAGTTTCATTCGGTGGCCAGGCTACCGATCATAACCGTCGATCACCTTAAAAAGGTGAAATCAAAGGAGAAGCCAAGTGCATCTCCGAAGGCGGTCTTCGCGCAAAACCAAGCACATCCTAGTGCATGCGCGGACGTTTTTGAACAATATCAGGAAACGAATTGCTAAGCACAAAAGCACACAACAAAATACAACATCAAGGTGTAAGTGTGAAATGTGACATGTGAAGAGTATGCGCACCAATGTAAGAATGCTAAGTGAGTATGTGCAACTATCTCTTCAAGACAAGAAAGCACATAGAAATTTACCTTCGGTGCTTATCAAGGCGAGGTCTTCAAAGGGCTTTGAACATAATACCAACACCTAAGCTACCCTTACAAAGAACCCCAACATGTGGTTTGTCCACGAAATGAGCCAATCAACAAATGGGAACCTTACACCAAAGTTTTTCGCAACGTGCAATGTATGTAATCATAGAACAATTACAACGTATTATGCGTGTTGTCATTGACATTTACTGCAACGCACGTTTGATGTATGTTGTCTTACCGTGCGTTGTCTTAGACAATTTTTTCGTACGTTGTCTTAGGTAGTTTTCGCAACATGCATTGTAGGTTGCATTAGACAATTTTCACAACGCGCATTGTACGTTGTCTTAGGTTTAGAAAAAAAAAAAATAAGCAAAATTTAAACCCCATTGGGCTACCCCCCCTAGGCCCAATCACTATCTAGCTCGAGACCCCTTGTATTTTAATCACACACACATTGTTCATATGGGGGTTTGAACCAAAGACAAACACCATCCCCATGAGAGACTTTACCATTTTGCTGTGAGTTTAACTTTGATATAATTACACACTTAATTATATATAACATATATGTGTTATAAAAAAAATTAATTCAATAATTTAGTGAAAAAATTAATAATTTTTATTAGTTGATAAATTAAACTCATTATGATAATCATTTTAATTATTTTTATGATTAACAATTAAACATTATCAAAATTTTGTCCCATCATTTAATTAAAGAGTTTAGTTACTATAAACGTTCCATATATTTACAAGTTAAATTGTTAGTCATTTGATTTCTACCATGATCTATGAAAGTTAAATATGTAAAAATAAAATAACTTTATATCATAATTACTCATGTAACTATACATGTCATGTATAATAGCTAAATCATTTTATTTGAAATAAAAAAATAATCGGGTTAAAGGTCTATCAAAACCTAATGATATTAATCCTTACAAACACACGACTCATAATGCAACTTCTATTATATGAGACAAGTCTCCATATTTTACAGTTAAAAGGGAGAAAGTAGAAGTTAAATCATTTTCAGAAAAGAGAAGGGAAATTGCATCACTTTGCTAATGATAGTTGTGCAATTTAATATTTACGATAACAACGTCCATAATGTGTGTGTTGCCAAATATTAGCGTTTTCGCATCGCTAAAGTCAATAATTTCGCATACGCCAACATGTATATTATATATTTGCTACGGGATATTAGCCTTTTTCACAATGCACCAGAAAATAATTACTAAAGAGACACATACGACAACGTGCATAACATATGTGTTGTTGAATATTTACTTTTCGCAACGCGCAAGCAATCAGTTGCTAATTAGTCTCCTATGACAACGTGCATGACATGTGTGTTGCCGAATATTAGCTTTTTACAACGTGCAAGCAAATCAGTTGTTGCTAAAGAGAATCTTACAACAACGTGCATGATAAATGAGTTGCAAAATATTAGCTTTTTAGCAACATACAAGCGAACAGTTGTTAAAAAGAAACCTACGACAACGTGCATGATATGTGTGTCGCGAATGTTAGACTTTTTTGCAACGCGCAAGGCCTAGGACATCATCCATAATGCATGTTGCTAAACATTACCTATTCAACAACGTGCACATTTCTATGTTGCTAAAAAGAAACATACAGCAACATGCATGATATATATTTCGTTTTTCAACAACGTGCATATTTGTATGTCGCTAAAAAGACACATATGGCAACGTGCATGATGTGTGTGTTGCTAAATATTAGTTTTCAACAACGTGCACATTTGTAAGTTGCTAAAAACATATTTATAGCAACGTGCACAAAATGTACGTAGTGTAATGAAGTAGCTATGACAACGTGCAATTTTTGTGTGTTGCGATATGTGTTCAATTATTGGCAACATTCGTTTGTACGTTGCCGTAGGTGATTTTTACAACTCACATTTTTTGCACGTTGCGATAAATGACATTTAGCAACGTGTATTGTCTGTATGTTGCGATAGACCACTTTTAGCAACACGTGCAGCATGCGCGTTGTCTTGTTAATGTTGCTAAAAGTCATTTTTCTTGTAGTGTCTATCCACTCTGTACTCTCTCCTTCACAACTACGAACTTAATGTCAATATGCTTTGACCTAGATGAGCTCCTGTTGTTGTTGGAATATAGCATTGCTGACTTATTGTCACAATATAATTTGAGTGGTCTGCACGGCGTTTCAGTACGGAACCGTGGACAATGCCAGCCTCATTGTGGATTCCGACTATTTCATGGCTGCTAATATTATTATTAAGAATTCTGCTCCAAGGCCGGACGGCATAAGGAAGGGAGCTCAGGCTGTGGCATTGAGGATCTCCGAAACAAAAGCGGCTTTCTACAAAGTGAGAATGATCGGGTTCCAGGACATGTTGTGTAACGACAAGGGGTACCATTTCTACAAGGATTGCTACATTGAAGGCACAGCTGATTTCATTTTCGGAAGGATCAAGTCCTTGTATGTTAACACGCAGCTACATGTGCTCGGGGATACCGGCATGACGGTGATAACTGCACAAGCCAGGGATACTACCACAGAGGACTGCGGTTACTCGTTTGTGCATGGCCAGGTTACCGGAGTCGAAACTGGGGCCTACTTGGGCAGGGCTTGGATGGCCAGTCCTAGAGTCATTTTTGCATACACCACCATGAGCTCAGTCGTCAATCTCGCTGGATGGGACAATGGCATGAAGCCTGAACGCGAGAAGTAAGTCAAATATACATATATATGCTATATATGTTATTTCCTCTATTATTATTATTGTTAGATCATTGCAACTAACTCATAACATTGCACTGCAGGACCGTGTTTATCACTTGAGAGATGTTAGAGACAAATTTAGGGTGTCACAAATCTACACACACACTTGCATACTTTACCTTAATGATGTGCCAAAAATTGATGAGAATTGGATAGGTGGATTTATGGTCTTAGCCTAATTTCCCATAAGAAATACAATCACTTGTTTGTGTTTGACTTGCTTGAGTTTATTTGCTTGCCTAGTTTCAATTATTGCATTATAGTATAGTTTAAATTTATTAATCTTGAGTAGTATAATTCCAATCATTCAATTTTTGCTTGTTTGAATAGCACATAAACTAGTCAATTTCGGTAATCGGTTACTCGATCCCTCTGGGAACAAACTCTTCTTTACCGTTGTGCTACTCTTCAACCTCGTACTATTGCGAGAGTCATAAAGAGACTAGCCAATTTTTGGCGCCGCTGCCGGGGATTGAGCGAATGATTGATATCGATACTAGTTAGTTTATTGCTAATTTGAACATTTTAATTTAGTTTGTGTGTTTCACCATTGCTCTTGCATAAACCCACGTATAAGGAGCCAAAATATTCACTTCTTGAATTTTGATCCGGAGATTGAGAAAATAGCTCAAAGAAATAGACGTGAGGCAAGGTTGAGAAGAGCAGAAATGGGTGATCGGAATGCACAGTTAGGACACATGGGTTTGCCTCCTGTGGCAAGTCAAAATCAAAGGGAATTGCCTCCTGAAGCCAGTGCAAGAAAGTTTTCCTCATGTTGGAGATGAACATACCCTACGGGATTACACAATGCCTAGAGTTGAGCAGAACCAGTCGTCCATTCGTCGACCAACAATTGCGGCAAATTCCTTTGAGATAAAGCCTTCGGTGATTCAGATGATTGGCACTACGTGTATGTTAAATGGCTTGGCTAATGATGATCCAAACTTGCACCTTCAGAACTTCAACGAGATTTGTGACACCTTTAAGTATAATGGGATTCCCGATGAGTTTATCAAGTTGAAGTTATTCCCATTCTCTTTGGGAAATGACGCGAAGATATGGTTGAACTCCCAACCACCAAACTCGATCATTACCTTTGATCAATTGGCCCAAGCATTTTTGAATAGATTCTTTCCACCAGGGAAGGCCGCTCGTCTTCGGAATGAAATCTTTTCTTTCCAACAATTTGAGAATGAGAGTCTCTACAAAGCTTGGGAAAGGTTTAAGGAGCTTCAAAGGAGATGTCCTCACAATGGTCTTGCAAGGTGGCAGACTTTGCAAGCTTTCTACCAAGGGATTACGGTGTCAACAAGAAACTTAGTGGATGCGGTTGTTGGAGGTTCTCTAATGAGCAAGTCAATGGATGTGGCCAATGCTCTCCTAAAAGAAATGGCACTCAACAATAGCCATTGGGGAAACCAAAGACAAGCACCGAAGAAGATTCCGGGTGTGCTAGAAGTAGATGAGTTAACAAGTGTGAAGGCTCAACTAGCGGCACTTCAAAATCAAATGAGCAAGATGAGTGTGATCGGTCATTTATTGTATATGTTTTTGATCCCCATTCCTCCTATCAATTGCTTGTTTCTCGTGCCTTTTTGAGGTTTAATGTGTGTTTGTGAGCATTTTCAGGAGTTTGGATCCAGATGAATAAATCGAAGAATATCAGGCATAAAGTGCTATTTTGAAGACTTCAGGGGCTTTCATGCAATTATCCAACAATGCAGCTAAAAGAGCTCCCAATTGTTTAGCAGCGATGCAGCAGCGCTCTGAGAACAGTGCCCACCGCTGCTTCACCGTTGCCGATGCTGCAGCGGTTCCCCGTTTCTCGTCAAGGGCGCTGCCGCGCCGCTGCCACACTGGTAGCAGTCACGGCAGCGGTTTTGCGATAAGTTAAGGCGAGGAAGCCTTTTCGTAGACGGATAGAGGAGAGCCTATAAATATGTGATGACTCTTTAGGGCAGAGGCTCTCTGGCTTTTAACTGGTTCGACAACTCTCCCATTCAGACATTCCACACTTTTTGCTCATCACATAAATTCATCATCCACCTTTACTCATAGAAGATTCGAAGATGAAGGAGTCCATCGAGGAGCTGAAGAATTTGTTGAAGCTTTCAATGGGTTTTATCTTTTCTCCCTCTTGTTTCTTTGTTTCTAATATGTGTAACTAAACTCCATACTAGGGAATCAATGTGAACCTCTATGAATACTTTTTGTTAGAATTGACTAAATTTCCATTAATTCAGGTTGTGATTCATTCAATTCATCCTATAATTTAATTCTTTATTCTTGTTGATGCATAGTTTTATGCTAGGTAGGAATTTAGGGTTTTTTGATTGTGATTTATATCTCAAGTTTTTGAGTTAAATTAAATTATAATTGAGTGTTAATATTTAATTGAATGAATAAAATTAGCAACCCCAAGTTTTTGGGACGCAATTTTGGTTCACTTGTTCTTGTGCTTAATGGGTTTTTGGTTTTGATTCATATCTCAAGTTTTTGAGTTAAATTGAATTGCAATTGAGAACACTTGATTCATCCCAGGATCATACGGTAATAATCATAAATAAAATAAGAACGAACCCGTAACTTGAGTTACATCTTTTATCAAAAGTCAATTCGAAGCATTGAGTAGACATAGTTGGGGAGCATTGATGACCTAGTCCTCTTACCTCTTGATCACATTCACATATTCTTTTTAATTGTTTTCTTAGTTTAATTTAGTTAATCGATACTCAATCAATCAATCAATCAAACAATCTCTCTTGGATACTGTTAATTGCTTAACTTGAATTAGAACTAGTTTAATTGGTAAATCACTTTTCCTCGTGGGAACGATCCCTACTTGTCACTGTACTTATCTCACGATTCGTGCACTTGCGAGTTAGGTTTTTATAACATGATTTTACACATCATAGTGCAGGGCCAAGTAATGTGTAAGTAGCTTCATGTGAGTGGTGTTTGGGGCTACACTCTAGCATGGATTGTCAAGTTGGAAACCCATTTGCTTTTGGTTCACAAGAACAAGTTTCCTTTGTAAACTACAACTGGAACTTCCAAAATCAACCCCAAAATCCCCAAAACAATCCCTACTCAAACACATATAACCCGGCATGGAGAAACAACCAAAACTTGTCATGGAAGGACAACCAACCCCAACAACAACAAAACCTCAACCAAAGACAACCTCCCGGATTCCAACAACCTCACCAACAAAACTACCCTAACCAAGTCCCAAACAATCAAGGGGAGATAAAATCTAACTTAAAGGATATCCTCACCAAGTTTATGGGTAAGTTGGACAATAGAATGTAGGACCAAGACTTAGCTTTGAGGAAGCTTGACACGAAGATTGACCAAGTTGCTCAACACTCAAAAGCCTCAATTCAAAACTTGGAAACGCAAGTCTAGCAATTGGCAAGGGCAATCCAAGGGAGGCAACAAGGGGCACTACCAAGCAACACGGTGGTCAACCCCAAAAAGCAATGCAATGCAATGCCATTTCATTAAGAAGTGGAAAAGAAGTTGAGTTACCAGAAAACTTTGGGATGGGAAAAGAAATTGTGGTAGAAGAAGAGGGTATAAAAGAAGAAGAGGTTGTAGAAGAAAAGAAGAATTCTAGTCATGATAACGTGCCTACCACATTACAAAATCCTCCTCCACAACCCCAAGTCAAAGCCTATGTTCCTCCAATTCCATACCCCCAAAGGTTGAGGAAACACAAGGATGCCCATCAATTTGCAAAGTTCTTGGAAGTGTTTAAGAAACTCCATATTAATATTCCATTTGCCGAAGCCTTAGCACAAATGCCCACTTATGTCAAGTTTTTGAAGGACTTACTTTCCAACAAACGGAAGCTTAAAGATTTTGAAACGGTGGCACTAACAGAGGAATGTAGTGCTATTTTGCAAAACAAGCTCCCTCCTAAGTTGAAGGATCCGGGCAAATTTACAGTACCATGCACCATTGGAACCTCGGAATTTAGCAAAGCCTTGATCGATTCGGGGGCAAGCATAAACTTGATGCCCTACTCGGTGTTCAAAAAGCTAAATGTTGGAGAAGTGAAGCCCACCCATATCACTCTCCAATTGGCGGACCGGTCAATCAAATATCCTAAAGGCGTGATGGAAGATGTCCTAGTGAAGGTGGATAACCTATACTTTCCGGTAGATTTCATCATTTTGGAGATGGAGGAAGATTTTGAGGTCCCATTGATTCTTGGGATGTCATTCTTGAAGTCTAGTGGAGCATTGGTTGATCACAAAGAGGACAAGTTGATTGAGGGTAGGAGAAGAACATGTGGTGTTTGACTTGAAAAAGGCGACCAAGAGGCTGGTGGAAGTAGTTAGGTGTTTGATGGTCGAGGTTGTTGATCCTCCCATAAGGGAATTTTTCAAAAGTGGCATTCCGAAAGAGCCGCCTAATTCTTGTGTGTTTCAAGATGTTCCAAGAAAGAGGATGAAAGGTGTCCACAAACCGGGCTTCCATGGAGTTATGAACAAAACCCAAGTGACTCCCCCGGATAAAATTGAGAAGAAATTGGACAAAAGGGACAAAAGGAAGAAAGCTTTCATGGTGGACCAAACAAGAATAGTGAACGGATTTTGTGTGAGGATGTTCTATGCCTCACATAAGTTGAGAAAGGAAGGTGGCGATGATGTGGCACCAACCGTTGATCTAGATTGACGAGAGGAGCGTAATGCGTCTAGCCTAGACATTAAATCAAGTGCTTGGTGGAAGGCAACCCACCTAGGTAACTCTTCTAATTTGAAGTTTATTTTATTTTATTTTGTTTTTGTTTTTGTTGAGTCTTATTTTTCTTGCTTAGATTAAGTGTGTGGCATTGTATTATGCATAGTTTTTAGGTTTAGTTTGTGTTAGGGTTGCATTTTGGCTTCCCTCCCGCTTCTAAGCTTACATTGTCCAATCTTTTTTATGTGCAAACATTGGGGACAATGTTTCGTTTATGTTTGGGGGTGCGGCCATCTAGTGACCCTCTCGCGTTTTTCATTTTTTTTTTCTTTTTTGCATGAGTGTTTTGTGTGCTATTATATATACAAAAAATAAAAAATAAAAAATTTGCATGATTGTGTGGGCTTAAAGCCAAAATTTGTCAATTTTTTACCATTTTGAGTCAAAATCTAGAGTAGCAAGGGCTGCTTGTTGAGATGCTTTTGGGTTGAGCCGTTGTAGGAACTTTTTGCATGTCATGTGTTATTAAGGGGGGCCGTGTTGGCCAAAGCTACACCACATTGCTTGCACACATCTTACTGGACTCATTTTGTGTTTTAGTAAATGAGGTAGCGCGCTTGAGATGTCCAGATCATTAGTGGAGACTACCCATGTGAGCTTCATTGCCCAAATATTGCGTCCACAAGAGTGAATTTTTATTTCTATTCTCTAAACACTCATTATGTAGATATTATGCATAATAAAAAGGACCTCTTTTCATTGCATTGAGCATTAAAGAACAAATCTTTAGTATTTTTACCTCATGTGTTTCCCTTGTTGGTTTGCTAGACTTATACCTTTAGAGATGACGTAGGCAATGTGTGTTAGTCACTCAAAATGACCCAAACACATCTTTAAGCCTTGTGTGTGTGCTTAAATGTCCAAAGAATGTAGACCTTCACACTAAACTCAATCACCATATCCACTCATCTTACATTGACATCACATTAAACCCAAACACTTGACCATCCCATAACATTGATCATGGCTAGAAAACACTAAGAGAGAAATTGAAGCTCAAAAAGAAATGTACCATCCAAGTAGCATGTACTTAGGCATTTTTGTAAATTACTTTATCAAAAAAAAAAAAAGAGAGAGAGAGAGAGAGAGAAAAAGTTGCTCAAATACTAAGCAACCACAATTGTACAAAGTTCTTAAAGTCAATAAAATGCCTAGACGTTAAGAAGGGATTACAAAGTGTGCTAAGTAGAAAACTTTAGCATGATCATTGGCTCGCCAATAATTCCATATCCTCCCAACTTCTCCATCACCATCCAACCATCAATTTTGCTTGTACTTAAAAAGAAGTCCTAATTGATCTTTAGGAAGAGTCTAGCTTGAAAACAAGGGTATTCTTAAGTTTGATTCCATTCTTGAGGTTCATTTGCATGAAAGTATGAGCGTTCTTAATAACTTTTCATATGCATTTTAATTTTGAAATCTTTTTGTTCTTAAACTCCAACTCGCATATGTTTGATGAGTGAGCCTAGGTTCGGTGTGATAAAATAATGAGTGAACCCGAGAGGCTTAGAGTCAAGGCGAAATGTTATCTAATGACTCTTGTGTTCGATGCTTTTGAAACTAAATTCACTAAGAAGTCCGGAATTGCAAGCATTAGTGTTGTAGCACCTTGGCTAACACACCTCTAAATTGCACTCAATGATCTTAGCATGCTTGTGTCTACTTTCCGGTTCACCCAATGTCACATCTCATCTTTCGTTGATTCGGTAGAAAATACGTTTGTGGGTACCGTTCTATAGGCCCTCACGAGACTTCACTCGTCCTCTAGGGATCGCCTAGGGGTTTAAAAGGCTTGTGGCACGTGCTAAGTGCCATCGTGTCACCCACGAAAGTGGTGTTTTCCTTATTTTATTTTTGAGTAGGTTAATCTTAATTTTGTTTGCTTTGGTTTTGCTCAGGGACGAGCAAAAGATAGGTTTGAGGGTATTTGATAGTGCCCATTTGTACACTCAGTGTAGCCCCCATTTATTATCAATTGTACTCGTTTCCGAGCGTATTTATATATTTAATGTGTTTGGTGAGCTTTGTGTAGGTTATTTGCCATAAATAAGGCGTTTGAGCTTAATTGATGAGTTTTGGAAGTTAAAAGGGTTGAAATATGAAAGATTTATGCAGTAGACCTATGTTTTAGGGGCCATATCTCCCATCTTAGATTGAACTAGGTTTCGTGCTACATATTTTCGGAAAGCCTCGGCTGTCTACTTTCCCAACAGTTTTTATGGATCGCGATTTCGATGTTTCTAGAGAAAGTTATGGCTATTTTCATAACGGTGCACGATGCTGAAAACCTGAAAACTGATGAAGAAGTAATTACGCTGGATGACCAGCGCCGGACCAGCGCTAAAGAGGCAGAAAGTCGCCACTGGTCTTGTGCCCTACACCTGCGCACGACCACCAGCGCCCCACCTGCACAACAGTGCTCTAGCTCGGTTTTTTTCTTGGTTTTTGTGCCCTAATTTCCACATATTATAAATACCTCACTTCCTCTCTTTTCCTAACACCTATTGAACTCCCACACCACATCCAAAACACTTCAAGAACACATTTTTACTCTCCAAATCCACCAAATCACCACATCCAACCTTCAATCCATCACCCAAACTTCAAATCCACTCCACCAAACATCAATTATCCAACTTTCACACCATTTCCCACCATCAAAAACCCAACCTTGGAGCATAGAAGGGGACTAAGAGAGAAGAAGCAAGCCATGCACACCAACATACCAAGAAAGGAGGAGAGCTTCACATATAGTTTTCTCTACACCTTTCCCTCTTTATTTTCATTTGTAATTTGTTATGGCTTACATAAATATCATATCTTTTGTTGCCATTTCTTGTAATATGAACTAAATCCATCTTGGCTAAGGCCAAGATGAAACCTTTTCAATGAATCATTAGTAAAGGCCATTACTTTATCATTATTGTTTGTGTTGTGTATGTGTATTTCAATTGCTTAATACTTATAGGTGTCTAGCTAGCACTTGGTTGATATTTGGTTGTTATATGAAGCACCGAGAGGAGAAGCACACATCGTGCTCGATGAAATGCCCGATACAAGTCTAGTTAGATAGAAATATGTGATGCTAGCTTGTAGGATTCAATTTGTATGCCATGAACTTAATGAATTTGTATGTAGTTCGGATAACCATTGAGAAATAGGTTGTTGGTGTATATAAATGTTGTCTTTATCATTTGAGAGAGGTTAGAGACAAATTTAGGGTGTCACGAATCTACACACACACTTGCATACTTTACCTTAATGATGTGCCTAAAATTGATGAGAATTTGATAGGTGGATTCATGGTCTTAGCCTAATTTCCCATAAGAAATACAATCACTTGTTTATGTTTGACTTGCTTGAGTTTATTTGCTTGCCTAGTTTCAATTATTGCATTATAGTATAGTTTAAGTTTATTAATCTTGAGTAGTATAAATCCAATCATTCAATTTTTGCTTGTTTGAATAGCACTTAAACTAGTCAATTTCAATAACCGGTCACTTGATCCCTGTGGAAACGAACTCTTCTTTATCGTTGTGCTACTCTTCGACCTCGTACTATTGCGAGAGTCATAAAGAGACTAGCCAATAGGCCACATTAGGCCTCATTGCCCAAACAAAAGATGGCAAGTTAGAAAAAGCACCACCTCATTGCCCAAAACACGTGTCAAGTCCATTTGGGTTGAAAAATCCAAGATGGAGGGCGTTGGTGGAAAGGGACCCCTTTGGATCAAAAAGAAAGACAAGGGATACGTTGTTATTGAGCCACCTATTTTAGGTAGGGCTTGGAGGAGATAAATGGTTTAAGGTTTGCTAAGGTGTGCATATGTTGTACATCAGAAGCATGCTTAACAAACACTAGCATTGTACATATTTTGATTATTGAATAAGTTATTTTGTTTCAATGGTGTGATGTAGGATGATTGAGCACCCAAATCTAGCTTGTGTTTGCCCTAAGAGCTTTAAGATTTATCTTTCAATAGTAGATGGAACAAAAGAAAGGTTTGGGGGTTTGAAGTCCTAACTATACCTTAGTTTATAATGTAGATTGAGTAATGTAGGATATATCTGTGGTACTTTGTGTGTTTGCATTGTCGTATTATGCAGGTAATAGGGAAATTGAAAAAAAAAAAAAAAAAAAAAAAAAAAAAAACTCAGTCAAGTGAAATGAAGTAGGTTTAGGTTTTTCGCTAGTTTCGTCTGTGGGACTTTTTCCACCAGGCAGAGGGAGGAAACTCGCGAAGAAGGAGGAAATGCAAGAAAAGGTGGCAAGCTCATCTTCGCGGGAATTTTCCCGTGAACCAGAATGTATGGAAGTCACGGAGAATACTCAGTAGATTTTTCTAGTTACACTCCAGTGGGATTTTTCCTGCCAGCCAGAAAGAGGAAACCCGCGGTATGATGAAGGATTTTTGAAGTAAATCTAGCAAGTTCGTTTCCGCTAGAATATTCCCGCGGGCCAGAACGAGTGAAAGCCACAGGAATTTGAAAAGTTCTAGGGAATTTTGGCGAGATTGAATCCGCGGAAATAATCTCGCAGACCAGAAGAACTGAAGTCACGAAGAAAGCGTTTGAAGATCCCTACGGTTTCCATCCGTTGGAATATTCCCGCCAGAGACAACCCTGTGGCAAGCCCAATAGGTAAAACGCAGCGTTTTGTCTGATTTTTAGGACCCCGCGGTTTCCATCCGTAGAAATAAACCCGCGGGAGTACATTTTTCTAGCCCACTATATAAACCCACCTGTCATTTTCACGATCACATTTCCCTTTTGTTTGAACTCTCTCAACTTCCCACGCCAAAATCACTGAAATCTTGCTCCAATCTTGCTCGAAATCAGTTGGATCATCACAAGAAAGGTACGTAAACTCAATTCCATCCCCTTTAATCACTAATTTCTTGCTAAATTCATCTTCACTTGTCAAACTCGTGACAATTAGGGTTTTAGAGAAAAAGTGAATTAAAATGGATTGTATTGAGTTGGTTGAGGTTGTAAGTGTTTTCTATCCATGCTAGGACTAATTTTGACCAACATTCCCCAAAGATTGAATCAATTTTGCAAATTTTTAGTGTTAGGGTCTGTCTTTGGCTGAAATTATGAAGTGTTGTCATGAACACTGTTCTATAGCTATCAAAGAGGAATTTAATTGACAATTGAGGTTGTATGCATGTTGTGATAGTGGAATATAGCATGTGATTGAATTTGTTGTGATATATGCCTATTTGAGATAACAATGTTGTGATATATGCCTATTTGAGATGACATGTTGTTATATATGCTTTATTTTTGTGCATTTTGAATCAAAACACTTATATGCATAGAAATTATGGCACACATTTGCATGGTTACACGCATATTGCTATTGTACAATGTAGTTGCACAATTGATACACTTGTTGCGTGCACACATGTGAAGTAGATAGACTTTGTGCAATGTGTTTGCACAAATGTGGATTGAGTTGCTTAATTGAGGAAGTTTTTACAATAACTTATGACAAGTAAATTGAGAACTACACTTGTTGGGTCACCTTGATTGTTCAAGAATCTTGTTGAAGTTTCTAATACACACACACACTACACATATATAGTTTAGGATGTTTGTACATAGTTTTGAATTGTGGGGTTCTTTAACCTAATTACTAACTTTTGTGGAGTATTTTTGTGTGTATATTGTTCTAACCACAAATGGCACCAAAAAGAAGAGCTTCCCAAACCTTAGAGGAGGGTGATGCCTCAAGAAAGAGAAAAGGAAAAGGGCCCTCTACCCCTGGACCAACACCAGAGGAAATTTTCAAGATGAGACTCACGGGCACCTCCAAGCGACCCATGATCTTAGAGAGAGACCTTAGCTTCGATGAGTTGGATCACACGTCCGTTTTTGAGGAAGTTCGCCGAAGAAGGTGGGAAGCATACGTCTCGTTCCCAAAGAGAGCCAACTGGAAGATAATCCAGGAGTTCTATGCCAACATAGATCCGGACGAGTTCGAAATAGGAGCTCCGGTGGTGGTCCATCAGAAGCCAATTTTAGAGGGTCAACACTCATCATTAATCATATGATCTCATTTGCATAATTGAATGCTCATGAACATGAAAATTGTGGACTGCTTGCTAGACTTGTATTCCCTCGCTAGATGGACTTTTGGAAAGGATTCTAGGCATGTGCGTGCTTAGCTACCAAATGCCCAAACATTGTCCATGTTGTGATGTGTGCTCTAATTGCCAAATTTGAGGCCAAACACAAACCGTTCATTTCATCACCACCACATACCCATATACATACACTTGGAATGATGTAGTATTTGATCACGGATTATGCATGATTATAGATACATTAGGATAGCTCAAAATTTTTGTAATAACGTGTACTCAGGCGATAATAGATAGTTGTACAAATTTTTGGCTTGTGAAAAAGTTTTAAAAAAAAAAAAAAATCCTTGAGCAAGCCACGATACTTGATTAGAAGTGCTCAAATCTGAGTACTAATTGGCACAAATTGAACCATGAATCTTAGCCTAGACGTTTGGAGGCATCTTTATAATGAGCTCAAGGAAACAAAATCACAAGGTTGAAAAAAAAAAAAAAAAAAAAAAAAAAAACCTTCCGAATTCCATTAATTCTCCCATTCACCCGATATCACCCTTTGGCCCCATTACAACCAAGGAAAGTCCTAGTTGATCCTTTAGAGAATCTAGTTGGGGAATGCAAGTTGAAACATTCTCTTTCCACGTTTGTGGCATATCAATTCATTCATAAAACAGTTTCCATAATTTGTGCGTTAATTTTGATTACATATGCGTTACATTTGATTCTTATATATTCTTACACTCGCATATGTTGTTTGAGAGCCACTTAGGTTCTGAGAGAAAATTCAACTGAATTCTAGTGAGGATAAAGTCGAGGCGAATTGAGTTTTTGCTTTTGAGTGCTTTGTTTCTGAAGCAGAGTTTTGAGAGTGTGGGATTCGCCTTGTTGCGTGTTTTTGAAGGGTGTAATTGTGCTAGTTTCCAACCAAAGGTTTTGGCATGCTTTACTCCTGAATCATCTCATCATTTAGCATCTTTGTAATTTGGCTCTTGGAAATGTTTTAGTGTGCGTTGTATAAAATTGGTACATAGTAGAATTGTGCTCTTAATTTAATTTTTAGCATTTATAGTGAAACAAATTATAGCACGGTGTGTATAAAACTATCTAGAGGGGGGGGGGGGGGGGGGGGGGGGGGGGTGAATATATTTTAAACTTGTTACCCAATTTTTCGTGTGAAGTCAATATTACGAAATTACCCCAAACTAGATAAAGCAATAAATCAAGTATAAAATGCGGAAATTAAATAACACTTGATTTTTACGTGGAAACCCTCACGGGAAAAACCACGGGCTAGTAAGTAAGCCACACTCGAACCTCGAATCCACTAAATGTGTAAAATGATTACAACCTAATCCCGGAAGTAATCACACACCTACCAAATCCCGGTATAAATGAACCTAGTCCAATTTGCTTGCGATCTAAGTAACCTAATCCCGGAAGCTACACACAAGACTTACTTTCTCAATGAAGAGAACAACACCCTAAGTGAATATATGAATATCCAAATGCAACATAGAGCAAGGGAAACCCTATATGCTTATCTAAGATGATGAATATGCAATTAGAACAATCCTAGATATTAAAACTAAATGACATGTCAAATAGTTTAGCTAATCAAGATTAAGCACAAAACCTAATTAGCTATCACAATACAACTTCTCAAGCATACAACACACTAATCTCAATCTTGTATCAAAAGATATATGAAAATCATACAAGAAATAAATTGAGATTGCATGTTAAGAAAAACACAAAATATGTAAGATATTAGTGAAAAGCTTACCAAGCAAAGTATGATGAAGAATCCATGCAAAAAGACATCTAGATGATCAAAGATGATGCTAGATGATGATTGATGATCATGAAAAGGTGTTTGAGTAATTAAAAATGAGTTCTTGGAATTTTTCTTCTCTTTGAAAAATATCCTAAGTATAAAATCTAAATATGAACTCTCTTGATTGACCTAAAGTCAAAGTGGCATATATATAGGGTGTCAAGATGAAGTATGGTCGTTTTGATAAGTGACACCACTATTTTGCCTTGGGCGTTGTACGTAGAGCGCTCGGTGTACAGCACCAAGAATCTGGTCTCTCGGGTCTGAGAGGGGCGTTGTACGTACAACGCTTTGTACAGCGCCTGTACAGCGACCCAATAGTGACCGAATTAAATCGATCAGCGATGGGCGCTGTTCGTAGGGCGCTGTTCATATAGCGCTTCTGTAGAGCGCCCATTGCAAAAAAGCAATCCTAAGTCTAAGCATGACAAGGCAATTGGATATGCAAGATGTAATTAATATAACATGCAAGAAGAGATGTTAATGAACATTAATGCACAAAAATAAGACACACAATATACAAGGATTAAACATATGCATGAGTTGTGAGTGTGTGCAACTATCTCTTCAAGACAAGTAAGCACAAAGAAATTTACCTTCGGTGCTTATCAAGACGAGGTCTTCAAAATGCTTTGAGCAATAACACCAATACTTAAGCTACCCTTACAAAGAACCCCAACATGTGGTTTGTCCACGAAATGAGCCAATCAACAAATGGGAACCTTGCATAAAGTTTGCTCGAGGACAAGCAAAAGTCAGGTTCGAGGGTTTGATCATGCTACAAATGTTCACATTTAGCGCCCCCCTTACTTGGTTTTTATAATCATTTTTCATGCATATTAGGGGTTTAATGTTGTAAATATGTGTTTTCAGGTAAGTACGGCGTTTTGAAGGCATTTGGGTCCGAAATTAGGAAAAGAAGGCAAAGGAGGCAGAGAACCAAGCATGCCCTGTTCCCGCAGGTTTAGACATCAAAGCCTGAGGGAAAGTTCCAGCGGACGGAACTAATGGGAAAGAACACAGAGCCCCACGGGTTCATCTCCCCTGCTCCGCGGAAAAGAGCCAGCTGAAGGAAGCGCAAGCTGTGTCAATACCACATCCGGCATCTTCAATTCGTCTGTTCCGTGGGAATAAAGCCTCCAAACAAAGCCGCCGAAGCACATCAGCGGTTTTAGACCAGTCCTTCAGAGAGACAATTCCCACGGACGGAATCCGTGAGAACAGAGGTAGATCAACCGCGGGTTCATTCCGTGAGAAATAAGCCGCGGAACATACCCACGGGAGACTCTCACGAGATGCAAATGGATTGAATCCAGTCACTTCATACTCACTTTCCATCCATTTTACATTTTTAGCCTTGGTTATGGACAAAAGGACCCTTGCTTGTCTTTAAAGGCCTCCCCTTTATTGTATTTTTCCATCCAATTTTACTTCTCTAAGTAGGGAGAGGCACAAAAACCACCATATAGTTAAAAAGTAGGAAAATATAGATATTATTAGATATTTTTCTCTTAGAAGAGCCAAGTTAGTTTTTCTTGGCAATTCTCTAGAAACCAAACACCACTTTGGTACCTTAGTATAGATTACTTCAAGTTGTCATAGAAGAAATTGTTGCTTTGATTGCAAAAGGGAATCATTTCCATTACACAAGAGTTCTCATCTGGTGATGTTTCCTTCAATTGTATTTCTTAGTTGCTTTAATTCTATGAGTAGCTAAATCCTCCTTGTTAGGAGATTAGATGTAATTCTTGTAATTAACTTTACTAAATAATCAATCATGTTTATTTCAGTTCTCAAGTTATGTATGTGCTTATTATTCCATTATGATTGGTAGTTGCAACCACCAATCTTTCATTGAATGCACAAGCAACTTGAGGAACCTATGCATTAAAGACCATTTATGCATGTTCCTTTTATGCCATCTAAGTTGTAAAGATTGCTATCTTATGAATCTTTATCAATACTCTTTAGTAGACTTCCTTTAATCACTCTCCTAACTCTAGGTTGTTGTTAAAGTTGAGGAACTAAGGCCTTATAATTTGACATGAATTGATGCATGATAGGGACTTTGTGATTAATCTTAATGAATGATTGATTAGCTAGTAAGTTGTTACTTGAATGAATCTATCTCCTAGCAATCCTTTAATCTAGAATTTAAACCAAATAGTTATAACCAATTTCTTTATCAATCCGAATTTGAGCATAGTTAATGTGTTGATCGTTGTAGTTAATTAAACAAACATTCGTTAGAATTAATCTTATTAATTACCACTAGCTATCTATGTAAGCATATACTTGCTGATCTTTGCGGGAACGAAACCCTTACTTGCACACTATACTAGTTTGCGACTTGTGCACTTGCAAAAAGGGTGAAACCCTCGTGCGTCCCTTTAGTATAACCGAGGTAGAGTAGCGTAATTGTAGTCGTATTTGTAGAACCGGTTTGGGCGTGTCAATATTGTCTAAAGTTTATATGAATAAAATTATATATGAAATTGTGAGAAAGAAATCCCCAAAGACTCTTAAACAAGCATTGCCTAATGTGGTTTTCTGTTAAAGATAGCTAATTCATTTGGCCTAACAACGTCCAAAGTTTGAATTATCATAAGCATATATTCTCCTTATTAGTAATTATAGTTATGGATATGGAAAGTGACGAATAATTTATATTTTAAATTTTTAGTAAAATAATCCGAAAGAGTAGCTCAATAATGTTTGTTGTTAGAAGAAGGGAAATTGGTAATTGCTAGGGAATCCTTGAAATGAGGGTCAGAAGAAAATATGAAGGTGGGTGTTACTTGTTAGTCCCTTCTCCAACGGTTACTGATGTACCACATATTGTTAATACCAATTCAGCCTCCCGCTTTATAAATTGTGAGCTTTTCACATTAAACAAAAAAATAAAACTCATTACAAAATAAAATAAACCAAATAATTCTCAATACAATAATAATAATAATAATAAAGATAAAATAAAACATGTTCTATTCAAATAATGGGATCAGACGATCACCCAGCAGCAGCGCCAATATTATTAATTTGGCGAGCTTGCTGTTATTGGCAATAATATTCCTGAGCGGGCACGTGGTGTTCTGCGACGACACAACGCCCATCCCGGCAGATGCTGGAGGGGTGAATGGGTGGTTAGCACGAACGTGAAGCTGATGGTAGATAGGAAGGGGGGCTTGGACCCTGCACTGGCGGCAGCGGAGGAAGTCCTCAAGTGATAAAGGTGAGGAAAGATGGAAGCGGTGATTTTAGTAATATATGTGATGCCATCAACAGCATTCCCTCAGGGAACACGAAGCGAGTGATTATATGGATTGGTGCCGGTGAATATGTTGAGAAGATCAAAATCGAAAGCGCTAAGCCCTTCATTACGTTTTATGGGTCACCAGATGCCATGCCCACTATAAGTTATTCGGGCACGGCATTTCAGTACGGAACCGTGGACAGCGCCAGCCTCATTGTGGATTCCGACTATTTCATGGCTGCTAATATTATTATTAAGAATTCTGCTCCAAGGCCAGACGGCGTAAGGAAGGGAGCTCAGGCTGTGGCATTGAGGATCTCCGGAACAAAAGCGGCTTTCTACAAAGTGAGAATGATCGGGTTCCAGGACACGTTGTGCGACGACAAGGGGTACCATTTCTACAAGGATTGCTACATTGAAGGCACGGTTGATTTCGTTTTCGGAAGGGCCAAGTCCTTGTATGTTAACACACAGCTACATGTGCTCGGGGATACCGGCATGACGGTGATAACCGCACAAGCTAGGGATACTGCCACAGAGGACTGCGGTTACTCGTTTGTGCATGGCCAGGTTACCGGAGTCGGAACTGGGACCTACTTGGGCAGGGCTTGGATGGCCAGTCCTAGAGTCATTTTTGCATACACCACCATGAGCTTAGTCGTCAATCCCGCTGGATGGGACAATGGCATGAAGCCTGAACGCGAGAGGTAAGTCAAATATACATATATATGCTATATATGTTATTTCCTCTATTATTATTATTGTTAGATCATTGCAACTAACTCATAATATTGCACTGTAGGACCGTTTACTTTGCAGAATACAAGTGTTCTGGCCCTGGAGCAAATCCATCTGGGCGTGTTAAATACACAAAGCCGCTCTCAGAAGCAGAAGTCCTACCCTTCATTTCCCTTGGTTACATTCAAGGCTCTAAATGGGTCCTTCCTCCTCCAACCCCCTAAATTCATCATTTTGCAGTACTGCATGCAGCATGCATATCACAGGAGAGCTAGCTCGCTATAATGATTTGGCCACTGTTTTGCTACTCACGCACGCTCTTGTTTTCTTCTAATGCACAACAATACTACTCATTTTGTACATTATTTTGTGCTCATCAAATAGCCAATTTGCTAGGTATAGAGATGTCACACACCAAATTGGTGTAACAAATTATATTATATAATATCACAAATATTTGTATTTTGTTCATCGATCATGTTGGATTTTCTTTTCTTTGCTTTATGCAATGTTTTTCTTTGAATACATAATTTCAATGCATCTGATTATTTTTAGTTTCAACTTTAGAAAATAAAAAAGATACCAAAATGGACAATTCCTAATCACAATCTTTTGAAAATTCCAATAACCTTAATTCTCCTACATATATTGATTCAAAAATTAAAATCATTAACAAAGAGGCCGGGAGAGGACTAATATTGCTATTGGAATATTAGTACAAATATGTAATTTAAGGGATATCCATCGTAGAGATAAGCCTCCATATATGTGACTATATATATATATATATATGGGCCTATTATATGATCATTCATGATAATCAATAGGATTGACTGAACTGCTTTCTCCCTCTATTTTCTGTTTTGCTTAGCAATTTATTTTACGTTCTTACTTTTATGCTAAGCTAGAATGGTAAGGAGAATAATTTTTTTATATAACTTGTTTCTCTACTATATTGATTCAATTAATCGTCTAGGAGGCAAAACATAATCAACTTGATCTAGTATCAGCCTAT
The DNA here is from genome assembly GCA_030490815.1 of Acer saccharum. Lineage (NCBI taxonomy): Eukaryota > Viridiplantae > Streptophyta > Magnoliopsida > Sapindales > Sapindaceae > Acer > Acer saccharum. The sequence goes on along the minus strand of CM059866.1, from coordinate 62,715,503 downwards.
CAGGTAATAAAAGGGGTTTGCATTGGTGGTGGAATGGCTCAGAAAAAAAAAATTTAAAAAAAAATAAAAATAAAAATAAAAATAAAAATTTTATTGTAAGATATCTAATGAAACCGTAGTTGAAATTGAAATTTTCTTTAAAGAAAAATACATCAAATATCTTGAGTTTCCATTTTATTATTATATAGAAGATTTGATCCGCAAGGATCATGTACGGGAATTGTTTGATCGGCTCTTTTTGAGCAAAAGGTAAAACATAAACAACTTGAATTCAAGATGGCTAGTCAAAGATAATAGTAGTTCATCTACTTTCGGCTAAATGATCGTCTTTTACCCTTGCTTGTCTAGACTCTAGACCAAACATAAAAGTCCGATGCACCGAGATGCACCGAAACATCTCTCGAAAATGACAAGAGTGGAATTTAGTGGCTACTTGGGATTTGGATAAAATTAGTCCGGTCCTAATTTTCAATCTCACCCACCAAAATATGCACTAAAACCCACTTTCTGTGTATCATAATTCTATTTCTTACACCTAAGCTCATAAAGATTTGGATAAAATCTTTTGAAAAATGACTTAAAAAAACAAACACTTCAAAGAAAATCAAATTCATCATGAAGAATTGCTAATGGCAATAGCAATTTATCCTCAACTTAATATGTAAAATACAGAAATACATATCAATCACTCCAGGGAAATAAAAACACACATTTTACATGTACAAACTATGAAGAAATCGTTTTGATACAGCAGCAGCTCAATCTGGTAATTTTTTTCGGTTTGTTTTCGTTATTTCACACTCATATATGATGTAGGTGAGCACTTCACTTGATCAAATCCATGCTCAAATTCCAGAGCTTCTTTGCCATCTCATCGTCACTACCGTGTGGGGTTGTCTTTGAAATGTTACAGTCCTCAAAGTACTCGCCGGTTACACCCTGAACTTGGGGATTCAGAGCCACATAGCATTGTGTAGCAGCACCCTGTAATGCAATCAGATTCAGGAATTTACACCAAAGCGAAATTAGAAGCAGTCTTGTTGTGTAATATTGAAAACTATCGGAAAATAACTAAACTTTGTAATGAGTTAATCGTTTTTGTATACAAATCGAAAGAGCATGTCTACTGATATGGTGTACAGATTAAATTAGATACATAACGTACCTGCTCGAGACTTTTACTGAAGAATTTACCGATTGTGTTGGAAAGAACTGCAAAAATACAGACCACGAAAGGCCTTTGCGTTAGATCCATGACAGAGTAATGCATAGGAAGAAAAAGGCGTATGAAAGCGTAAAATGATAACTTTACAAAAGATTCAAAGATTCGTTGACACTATACTTGAAATTTCATTGTTAACAAGGAATGTTAACGTGCTTACAGTTTAAGACGCCGTTATGGCGGGCAATGTTGGTGGCAATCCCTCCTGGATGAAGCGAATTAACAGTTATATTCACACCTTCTTCCTGTTAAAAGAAAAACACCACCATTATGGAAGTGTATGTTTTGCAAGCGACTAGCAAATGCAAATGCATACGTGTTGCAATTAACGGACAGAAAAGCCTCTTATATATCAGAGCAGCAAAATGTGAGCATAACTACAAGGAAATTGACCTTTAAACGTTTAGCTAGCTCGTTAGCGTGCAAAATGTTGGCAAGCTTTGACTGGCCATATCCCGAAAAACCGGTGTACCTGTACATAAGCAGGTCGAGATGATCAAACTAATTGCGCATAACATCATATGTGTATCAAAATTCTACCTGAAAGAGTTAACATCAATGTAATTCTAGATTGTAGTTTCAAAGTGTTACCCTGATGGATCGTTAATTTTATCAAAACGAATTCCTTCGCTGTATGTAAATTTGTGACCTTCTGAGGCGACATTTACGATTCTTCCTTCCCTGCCACTCTCTTTTGCTGTCTTCTTCATTGTGTCCAATAAGAGGTTTGTCAAAAGGAAATGACCTGTAGAAAGTGTTGAAGAACAAGGATCAACTCACTCTCTACATCATTTGGACGGAAAATCGTCATTCAAAACTTCATAAGAGCATCAGTAAAGAAAATAGACATGTATCAAACCTATATGATTCGTAGCAAACTGCAGTTCGATGTTGTCTTTCGAAAGAGTGAACGGGGGTGCCATAATTCCTGCATTGTTTCTACAATCCAAAGGGAAATTAGTCCTCGTACAATAATGTATACACAAGTCTAATTATTTTTTTTCCATTTCGCTTACATTAGGATATTCAATGGAAGACCCCGAGCAATGAAATCTGAAGCAAATTTCCTCACAGAGGCCATGTAACTAAGATCCAATTCCATCACATCAATATTAGCAGCCGGGTTTTTCTTAAGTATGTCTTCTTTAACCTTATTACCAGCAGCCACATTCCTGACCGCCATGATTACATGGATACCCCTCAATGCGAGAGCACGAACTGTTTCAATTCCAATACCACTAGATCCTCCTGTAATAATCAATCAGGCAGCCAAAAAAATACACAAGTTACTACACAGCAAACACCTGACCTGATCGAGCATAAACAAATCTATGATTTGGGAAATCGAAATCTTTTTTCATAGGGAAACATTCGACGAAAAACAAATCGAAATCAGTATCAACATACAAACTTTCTCATCCAACATATATATAAGTGAATATTATGACCCCCACATTGTCACACCATTAATATCCAAAGCTAAATAAATCCATTCTGATTTCTATAACAATTTAAACAACTAATGAATTCATTGAAGTTTATTTTTACCGATTAAGCTAACTAGTATATATTTGCGAAAACGGCAAGAAAAATAAAAATGGATGAAGTATTGAATGATCACAACATGAAAAACAGATCCAATGATTTGGGAAATTGAATTCTTTTGGTAGGGAAACATTAGAACGAAAACAAATCGAAATCAACATCAATGTACAAACTTTCTCCAGAATTAAATGCTCTCAATTCTCATCCACAGTGTCACAATATTAATATCCAAAGCTAAATATATACAAAAACAACATAAACTTCTACATTGAAATTAAGTTTCATTTCTATGAACAGATAATCTTACCAATACCAGCTAGGCTAACTAGTATATATATATATATATATATATATGAAAATTCTCTAGTCAGGTTGGACCTGAAATTTTTGCATCAGGTCCTTAGAATTTTACACTTATTCCCAAACAGGTTGGAATTCTAAGGCCTTGAAGAAAAATTACAGGACCCACCTGACTTGACTAGTGAAGGACCCTGTATATTCGCGAAAATGAAAAAAAATGAATGATCACAAAATGAAAAACAGGATTGTAAGTTGTTGTAACCTGTGACAATGGCAGTGAGGGCAGAGCCATCGACTCCTTGTGTGACCTCCTCAGCTGTGGAAGAAGATGAGAACCCAGATGGGCTTTTTTTGCTTCCAAAGAACCACATGATCTTCTCTGTTTTTGTGTCTGTGTTGAGAATTCTTAAAACGGAAATTCTTGTGTCTCTGGTTTTAAATTTCTTGTCTGGAATTCAAAGGTTTTATATAGTAAACTAAACTAGTTGTTGTCTCTCTGGTTTGAAGTTTCGTGTCTCTGCCGTGCAATGTTGAATGCTTTTAAGATTTTCTTCATTAGTTGAAAAGACCAAAATACCCCCTTATCGTCTCTTGCTTATCTCCCACTCTTATTCTCTTCCCATGCTTCATTGACTTTCTAGTTTCTACTATCCTCAACTTTTTTTATTTTTTAAAAATAAAAAATAAATAAAAATCAACCGTTTAATACTGATTGAAATCAGTACCACTAGGGATGTCAATGGTATGGGTTGGAGACGGGTTTTCCATTACCATCCTTAATACAAATTTGTATAAGAAATTCCATCCCGATGAATACTCACCTTAAAATAAACTGTGCAGGTACAAGGATTCTCCAATGGGGGATCGGTTTTTTTTACCTCATACTATCCTCATTCTATTAATGTATTTTTTTTTTAATGACTTTTTGATAAAGATAATATAAATATTATTGAATAATAAAATAATAATGTGAGAGATATATTATATATAATGATATAGAATGGAGTAGTGTTTCAATGGAGGGGGGAAATGGGAAAAAGAAGAGAAGGAAAATTATATTAGTGGGAGTGAAAAATATGAGGGAAAATTGTATATATATATAATGATAACGGGGTACAAGGACAAGGCGGGGCGGGGATGGGATTTGAAATCTCGTAACCGTACCGAAATTACATCGAGGATTTACTAATCTCATACCACAACTTAAATAATATTGTTAAAACCGCCCCTAACGAGACAGGTCCCCACAAATCTCCGAACCAATGAGTAATTTTGACATCCCTAATTATCACATCCCACAAATATCTCACACATTCGGATAAATTATGGGTGTTCCAATGTTGAAGAAGAAGTTGACGGAAAATGTTCATATTCAACACTATTGTGATTTTACAAAATAATTCATTCATATGCATTGCCTTTAATGTTAATAAATATATTTTTTATGCTAATAATAAAATTTAGTATTTAAATATTTTGTTTTAAGTGTCAATTAAAAAAATAAATTGTGTAAGCCATCTTTTGTTTGGTGCCACCGAATTTATGTAATATTTTTTAAAAATATAAAAATAGCTGATGTGTCCTATTTGGCGGGGATTTAGGATTGGTAGCCGCGTTTCTTGGCGTAGTCTGCGCCGCAGAAGATAGGTCCCTTCCCTTCTAGAAACCCATTTCTTTTCTTGGTCAAGCACTCATCTAAAAGCTCATATTCAACATGATCTAGAAGGTCATCATCGTCATGATAGGTTCATTGACTTGTCCTTGGGTCCACGAGAAGTGCTTTGATGGTTCGCATCACACACGACTAATTATTTCCAATAAAAAATGAAAATTTTATATATATCAAAATGACCCCTAAAAATATTTGGTATTTGTTTTCAACAACGTATAAAAAATTAACTGTTTATGACTACAATTTTAAGTAATTATAGAAATACCACATATACAAACGATCCCCAAATAGGGATGGATGTTTCCCCATGGGCCGCCATGGGGCTTTGTGGACAAATTTTGACCCCAAGTGGGTTTCGGGGTGGGGGTGAGGCAAACTTGACCCCCATTTCATAAATGGGGGAGGGGTGGTGGGGGGCCCCTCCACCCCCATTCTCCCATTTCTTATATATATATATATACACACACTAATATACAATCTTTCTATTATCAGTTCGAACTGACAAAAGTTATATCAGTTCCTTATATGCGGGTCACTGGATTTAAATACTTTGACTGACAAATGCAGTGGCCCACATGTAAGGAACTGACTTTTATCAGTTCGAACTGATAATAGAATTTATGTATATATATATATATATATATATATTACTTTTATTTTTACTTTATATCCAAAGTCTAAACAATTTTATTTTTTTAAAAAAATAATAATAACTAGTTGAGATTTGAGATTGCCTAGGCCTCGTCTTGCAGCTGTTTTTCAGTCCATTTTCGTTTTTGTGTTCCAAAAACGATTTCCAATTCCCGTTCGTTATCCGTTTTTCATTTTATTTTCAAAAAAAAAAAAAAAAAAAAAAATCAGTGTTAATGGTGAAATATTTGAAAAACACCAAATACTTGTTTTTCGTTTTTGTTTTTGTTTTTCAAAAAATTAATAATAAAATATTTATTTTTTTCCTTTTTATCTTCAACGTGAATCTCTTCATCTCCTCCTTCTTTCTTCTTCTTCTTCGTTCAACAGATCTTCTCCTTTTTTTTCTCTTCTTCTTCTCTTTGTCTTCTTCATCTTCTTGCCGCCGATCTCCTTTTCTTCGATCTTCTTTTTCTTCTTCTTCTGATTCGTTGCTTCTTCTTCTCCGATCCTCTTCCTCTTCTTCTTCTCCGATCTTCTTCCTTTCTTCTTCTCCGATCCGGTTTCCTTTCTTTTTATTTATTTTTTCTAAATTTTTTTATATAATTATTTACTATTATTTATATTAATTAAAATAATACTTATTTATAATTTAAGAGTTTGGTTTTGATTATTTGAATTATTATTTTTTTCGAAGTAATTTGTGATGTGTTACTTGTGTTTAATTTTTAAATTACAATACAAAAATTATATTGGTTAATTATTTAATCAATTTGTTTATAATTGTAATAATATTAAAACAAAATGTTAAAATTGATATTTCAGTTTTTGATAGTTTTCGGATAACCTACCAGACGTGTTTTTCCCATTTTCATTTTCAAAATATAGATTTCAGTATATGCTACTAGACGCGTTTTCGAATTTTGAAACTGAAACCAAAAACACTGTTTTTTGAAAAACAATCAATGAAAAACGCTTACAGGACGTCCCCCTAGATTTTGTGTGCTTTTAAATCTTTTATTTTGAATTGATTGAAAAGGTAAAATTTAATTAAAATTTTGTTTGACATGTGGGTCATAGGAAATATGATAAAAAATTGGTGTATTCAAGATACTGAATTTTTTTTCCAGGTTTGATTTTTTTTTTTTTCAGATTCCAAATTAGTGTGTTACTTTCTGGTGTTGGTGATGATGAATTTTTTTTCTGGTGGCAGCGACCTAGGTTCTAGTGGTGAGATCTGGTGGTGAAGATGAGATTTGGGATAGTTATTGTAGTAATAATGTGTTGTTTGATCATAGATTGGATGATATTGGACTTGTCTAATTGACAGTTGTTGTATGATCATATTTTAGGTTATTAATTTTATTAATTAAATTAATTTTATAATCTCTAATACATTAATCTTTTCTTATGAGTTTATGGATCGATATAAAGTTGGAAATGGAAACCCAAGGATTATGTTTGGTTGATGGGAAAATAATGACATTTTATAATAAGGACATATTGGACAATCCATTTGTATGTAAAGACTTAAAAACTAAAAACTTCAAGGGCAAAAATGACATTTTATCTTGATTAAATAGCAACAAAGGGTTTTGTAAAAAAAATATCAATAAAGGGTACAATTTTATTTTTACACAATCGGTTATAGTTGACCGTTAGTTGTTTGGTCAAATGGACTAAAGTGATGTATTTTAAAAAACTAAGGGACTAAAGTGACTAATATAACAAAGACGTTTAAAAAGATGACAATTCATGAAAAAATAGGGACTTTAGTGATAATACCCATATATATATACACACACAAAGGTAGGGCAAAAGAAGATAGCCTAATTACAAGTACCACCATAACATAACCATATATTTACAACACATATATAAACTAACATTTAACATAATAACTCTAATAAAATTGAGATCTCCTTAAAAAAAATGATATCAAATATCTTGAATTTCCTTCTTGTATATTATTAATGGAAGATTCATCTACATTGCGGATCACAGGAATTGTTTGATCGTCTAGGAGGCAAAACATAATCAACTTGATCTAGTATCAGGTAATAATAAGGGTTTGTGTTGGTGGTGGAACGGCTCAGAAAAAAAAATATATATATATATATATATATATATTGTAAGATATCTAATGAAACCATAGTTGAAATTGAAATTTTCTTTAAAGAAAAATATATCAAATATCTTGAGCTTCCATTTTATATATTATTATATAGAAGATTCAATCCGCAAGGACCATGTACGGGAATTGTTTGATCGTCTCTTTTCTAGCAAAAGGTAAAACATAAACAACTTGAATTCAAGAGAGCTAGTGAAAGATAATAGTAGTTCATCTACTTTCGGCTAAGTGATTGTCTTTTACCCGTACGTGTTTAGACCAAACAAGTAAGTCCGATGCACCGAAACATCTCTCGAAAATGACAAGAGTGGAATTTAGTGGCTACTTGGGATTTGGATAAAATTTGTCCAGTCCTAATTTTCAATCACACCCACCAAAATATGCACTAAAACCCACTTTCTTAGTATCATAAGTCAATTTCTTACACCTAAAAACTCATAAAGATTTGGATAAAATCTATTGAAAAATAACTTTAAAAAAACACACACTAACCATCCAAACACTTTAAAAGAAGCCAATTCTTATAGACACTCAAATTTTGTAAAAGAATTTTTGTTAACACGATATGTAATTTAACATCCGTATCCATGTAACGTTACACGTTTTGATTAACATGTGCTTTAAAGATACATAGACACTTCTTTACTAGTTATGTGCCAATAAGTCTATCCAATAGTTTAAAATGACAATCAAATTCATCATGAAGAATTGCTAATGGCAATTGCAATTTATTCTCAACTTAATATGTAAAAAAACAGAAAATACATATCAATCAATGCAGGGAAATATAAACACACATTTTACATGTACAAACTATGAAGAAATCATTTTGATACAGCAGCAGCTCAATCTGGTAATTTTTTTTGGGTTTGTTTTCGTTATTTCACACTCATATATGATGTAGGTGAGCACTTCACTTGATCAAATCCATGCTCAAATTCCAGAGCTTCTTTGCCATGTCATCGTCCCTACCGTGTGGGGTTGTCTTTGAAATGTTACAGTCCTCAAAGTACTCGCCGGTTACACCCTGGACTTGGGGATTCAGAGCCACATAGCATTGTGTAGCAGCACCCTGTAATGCAATCAGATTCAGGAATTTACACCAAAGCGAAATTAGAAGCAGTCTTGTTGTGTAATATTGAAACTATTGGAAAATAACTAAACTTTGTAATGAGTGAATCGTTTTTGTATACAAATCGACAGAGCATGTCTACTGATACGGTGTACAGATTAAATTAGATAACGTACCTGCTCGAGACTTTTACTGAAGAATTTACCTAATGTGTTGGAAAGAACTGCAAAAAAACAGACCACAAAAGGCCTTTGCGTTAGATCCATGACAGAGGAAGACATAGGAAGAAAAAGGCGTATGAAAGCGTAAAACGATGACTTTTCAAAAGATTCGGAGATTCGTTGACACTATACTTGAAATTTCATTGTTAACAAGGAATTTTAACGTGCTTACAGTTTAAGAAGCCGTTATGACGGGCAATGTTGGTGGCAATCCCTCCTGGATGAAGCGAATTAACAGTTATATTCACACCTTCTTCCTGTTCAAAGAAAACAACCACAGTTATGGAAGGGTACGTTATGCAAGCAACTAGCAAATGCAAATGCATACGGGCTGCAATTAACGAACAGAAAAGCTTCTTGTATATTAGAGCAGCAAAATGTGAGCATAACTACTAGGAAATTGACCTTTAAACGTTTAGCTAGCTCGTTAGCGTGCAAAATGTTGGCAAGCTTTGACTGACCATATCCTGAAAAACCGGTGTACCTGTACATAAACAAGTCGAGATAATCAAACCAATTGCATATAACATCATATGTATATCAAAATTCAAACTGAAAGTGTTAACATCAATGTGATTTTAGATTGTAGTTTCAAAGTGTTACCCTGATGGATCGTTAATTTTATCAAAACGAATTCCTTCACTGTATGTAAATTTGTGACCATCTGAGGCGACATTTACGATTCTTCCTTCCCTGCTGCTCTCTTTTGCTGTCTTCTTCATTGTGTCCAATAAGAGGTTCGTCAAAAGGAAATGACCTGTACAAAGTGTTCAAGAACAAGGATCAACTCACTCTCTACATCATTGGAATGGAAAATCGTCATTCAAAACTTCAAAAGAGCATCAGTAAAGAAAATAGACATGTATCAAACCTATGTGATTCGTAGCAAACTGCAGTTCGATGTTGTCTTTCGAAAGAGTGAACGGGGGTCCCATAATTCCTGCATTGTTTCTACAATCCAAAGGGAAATTAGTCCTGATACAATAATGTATACACAAGTCTAATTATTTTTTTTCCTTTTCGCTTACATTAGGATATTCAATGGAAGATCCCGAGCAATGAATTCTGAAGCAAATTTCCTCACAGAAGCCATGTAACTAAGATCCAATTCCATCACATCGATATTAGCAGTCGGATTTTTCTTAAGTATATCTTCTTTAACCTTATTACCAGCAGCCACATTCCTGACCGCCATGATTACATGGATACCCCTCAACGCGAGAGCACGAACTGTTTCGATTCCAATACCACTAGATCCTCCTGTAATAATCAATCAGGCAACCAAAAAATACACAAGTTACTACACAGCAAACACCTGACCTGATCGAGCATAAACAAATCTATGATTTGGGAAATCGAATTCTTTTTTCGTAGGGAAACATTCGACAGAAAACAAATCGAAATCATTATCAATGTACAAACTTTCTCATCCAACATATAAGGAATATGATGACCCCCACATTGTCACACCATTAATATCCAAAGCTAAATAAATCCATTCTGATTTATTTTTACGGACAGATAACCTTACCGGCTAAGCTTACTAGTATATATTCGCGAAAACAACATAAACTTCTACATTGTAATTAAGTTTCATTTCTATAAACAAATAACCTTACCGATTGGAATTAGTGCAAAACAATTTTACACTTATTCCCAATCAGGTTGGAATTCTAATAAGGCCTTGTAGAAAAATTACATGACCAACCTGACTAGAGAAGGACCATGTATATTCGTGAAAACGAAAAAAATGAATGATCACGAAATGAAAAACAGGATTGTAAGTTGTTGTAACCTGTGACAATGGCAGTGAGAGCAGAGCCATCGACTCCTTCTGTGACCTCCTCAGCTGTGGAAGAAGATGAGAACCCAGATGGGCATTTTTTGCTACCAAAGAACCACATGATCTTCTCTGTTTATGTGTCTGTGTTGAGAATTCTTAAAATGGAAATTCTTGTCTCTCTGGTTTTAAATTTCTTGAATGGAATTCAAAGGTTTTATATAGTAAACTAAACCAGTTGTTGTCTTTGTCTCTCTGGTTTGAAGTTTCGTTTCCCTGCCGTGCAATTTTAACAGCTTCTAAGATTTTCTATCATTAGTTGAAAAGACCAAAATAGCTCCTTATCGACCTGTAAAGTTCTATATATGCAAACCTTATCTTCACTATTGATGGTGATGACGTTAAAAGAAATCTAATTTTTGCTTAATTTTACTATTAACTAAATTTTGGATCTTAATTTGATCCTTATTGTTATAACCTTTCTTAATTTGATACTATTAACTAAATAACTTTTGATTTCTGGTTCGTATGTTGTTCACACATTTTTTAGTATTTTAGTATTTTTGATTTTTTTTAATTATTATTGAAATATAAAGAACACAAAATGGAAATATAAAGAACACATAAGAAAGAGGGAGTCAATTCTTTTGAGCGAGGTCAATTTTTATTAAAATGTGAACATAATAGAATATTTCCAATTTCAATCATAGCGGTGGAAAATCTTTATTTTCTTTAATTATTTTTATTCCTTTGAATTGATTTGTCTCTTGCTTATCTCTTACTCTTTCCATGGTTCATTGACTTTCTAGAATTCTTAAGAGTACGTTTGGAAGAGCTTTTCAAGTAGATTTTTTTCAGTAGATCTTTTGGAAGTAGATCTTTTAGAGGTAGAGCTTTTAAATGAAAGCCGTTGGATGTTTGGTTGTCAATTAAAAAAGAGCTTTTTTAATGAGAGAATTACCAAAATACTCTAACAAATATTAAATTATAAGGTTATATTGGAGATTTTAGTGTTAGTAAAAAAACACCAAAAGATCTACTTGGAAAAGCTTTAAATTTGGGCTTCTCCAAGTAGATGTAAAACAGTTTTTTTAATTATCTAAAAGCTCTATTGAGTGACTATCAAACGATACAAAAAAAATTAAAAAAAGCTTTTTTAATTAAAAAAGCTCTTTTAGCCAGTAAACAAACTCTTCCAAACGGATACTAACTTTTAAAAAAATAATAAATAAAAATTGAACGAAATAATAACCGTTGAAATCAAGTACTACATTCCACATAAATTTCATAAGTACAGTTACATTATAGTAATAGGTGTTAAAATGTACACCATTTAAGTTGTCATATCCAACACTACTGTGATTTTACAAAATAATTAATTCATATACTGATATACATTGCCTTTAATGTTAATAAATATATTTTTTATGCTAATACTAAAATTTAGTATTTAAATCTAGGTAGGTCATGATTTTATTGGATTTTGATAATCCACATAGCCCATAGCTCATAATACGATCGAATTTTTTTGACGAGATGAGGTTGATTAGTTAATAAACCCTTAACATCAGATTGTGGGTTCGAGTTCTCCCATTCCTAAAAAAATGCAGAATATAATATTTTTTTAAAAATATAAAAATAGGTGATGTGTCCTATTAGGCCGGGATTTAGGATCGGTAGCCGAGTTTCTTGGCGTAGTCTGCACCGCAGAAGATACGTCCCTTCCCTTCTAGAAATTCGTTTCTTTTCTTGGTCAAGTACTCATCTAGATTCTAGAAGCTCCATATTTCATCATGATCTAGAAGGTCATCACTCATCATCGTCATGATAGGTTCATTGACTTCTCTTGGGGTCCACGAGAAGTGCTTTGATGGTTCGCATCTCACACGACTAATTATTTCCAATAATAAATGAATAAAATAATATCAAAAAGGTATTTGTTTTAAACGACGTTCAAAAAATTAATAGTTTATAACCACATTTTTAAGTAATTATGGAAACATATTTTCTATTATCAGTTTGTCTTGACAATAAATATATCAGGACGAAAAATGTGGACCACTAGATTTACATAATTTGACTCAAAGTATATACACTTATCAAAACTTCTTCATAATCTGTTGTCCATATTCTTCATCCTAATATATTTATTATCTAGACGAACTGACAATAAAAAGACTGATTATAGAGTTACCTTATACATAAACAATCCCCAAATAGAGATGGACGTTTCCTAAGAAGGCTCCGCCTCCCACAGGCCCCTATAGGGTTTTGGGGACAAATTTTGCCCTCAAATGGGTTTTGAGGGCAGGGGTGGGGACAAACTCCCCCTATATATATTTATTATTTTTATTTTTATTTTATATCTAAAGTCTAAACAATTTTTTTTAAAAAAAAAAAAAAAAAAAAAAACTAGTTAAGATTTGAGATTGCCTAGCTTTTGTGTGCCTTATTGTTTTGTATTTTGGATTGATCGAAGATGTAAACTTTAGATTTGTTTGACTTTTATTGTGTAATACTCTATTATAATTATTTGGATTTTTTTAAAAACCAATTATATATTTTTAAATGGATTTTTGTATTGAATATTTTAATAGAGTCAAACTAGAGATTGAGATTATTGGATTCCAAATTCCAAATTCCAAATTTCCGGATTGAGAATTGAAAATGAAAAGAAATGGGGTTTGAGGGTGGGGTGGGGGAACCTCCCCACAAACATCCCCACCCCCAATTCCCTTAATTGGGTTTTTGGGGGAAGTGGTGGGAGGAGGGTAGAGGAATGGGGGTGGTGGAGGGACCCTCCTTCGCCCAATGGCCCCCCATGCCCATCCTTATCCAACTATCCCAAACCCCATTTCATCTTTTTTTATCTCTCATCGTTTCCCTCTCGTCTATCTCATCTCACATTGACGGCGCATTCGCCAAAGATGGCACTGTTTAGGTTGTGCATCAGCGGGACTAGTGTTACCCAAGCGCGACAACAACGCCGTTGTGGCAGTCCTTTTTAGGTGGCACGGTTTGTTTGGAGATGAAGATGTAGAAAAAACAAAAAAGTAAACCCAAAGTGTGAAATTACAGAAACATTAAAAAAAATTAAAAAAAAAAAGTAATTTTATGTAAACAAAATAAAAAACACGGTTTTTGGAGAGAGGTTTCAGTAATTTTCTGTTAAAAAAACTAAAAACGGTTAAACTATCGTATGTAGTTAAAAACACACACACAATCCGATCCAGTAAATCTAGTTAGGATCTCAAGCCCAGAAACATACTTGGGCCACTTCAGCCCATGAAAAAAACAAAAACAAACCCTAACTACCGGCACGTGCGGGTGGTACCGTTCAATTGATAGCGTGAAGTGCAGGAACCCAACAGCCAACAACACACAAAGACCCGGATGATACCACAACAAAATCCGGTCCAGTCCATTTAATTGGGCTTTAAAAGCCCAACAACACACTTGGGCCACCACGGCCCATAAAAAAAAAAAAAACAAAATAACAAAAACAAACCCTAACAACCGGCACGTGTGGGAGGTACCGTTCTATCGATAGCGTCACGTGCAGGAACTCTCAACAGGCCAACAATCGTGAATCAATCGCAATAGCGAAACTCAGATTACAAACCCTAGCTAAGCATCACCTTCGTCCCTGTCGCTGTTTTCGTCGACACACACAAACGCCAACCATTTCTTATTCTTTTTTAAAATTAATAAAAAAATTAAACATTCGAATCTTCATTTCAAGGTACGGATATATTCTTCCCTCGCAAAAATATTATTATTATTTTATAGATATCATTTTGTATATATGTCGTGTAAATGTGTAGATATAAATACGTCGACTTAATTGATGAATGTTATTGTGTTTTATTCTTTTTTATTGAAATTCGTTTTCTTTTGTTGTTGTCCGTACAGTTTTTAGGTTACGCTTTTGAAATGTTTTGGATTTTTTGTTGTTGTTGTTGTTGTGTGGTTGGAAATGGCTGTATTGAGCTGAGTTATGTGTGAATGAACGATATTGTATTAGTGTTTGAAATTGGATTTGTATTATTGATTGCTTGTTTGAAAAGATATTCATTTCGGTTTCATTTTAAGGTTTTTGTATGCTTTACAGTGTGTAGTAGTTTGTAGGTGGACAGGAGAATTGTGTGATAGCTTGAAATTTGAATTTTTGTTTCCTTTCGATATTAGTAGCTGAGTGTGTTGTAGGTTGTAGCTCGATTGTTGCATTTGACTTGTGAGCATTCGGATGAATCTCGGTGCTTAAGTGAGGTGGATTTATGATTGGGGAATGAATTATGTAGTATCGGCCTATCGGCAGTTGTGAATGGAGTTCTTATCTGAAAAAAAAAATGAAGTCTTTGTTTTTTTTATGATTGGAACGAAAAAGCTTAAGTCAACAAATAATATGTGAGGAAGATTAATGTTTCGAAGTGGCTCTTCACACAAATGAGTAAATTTCAGTGATTATATAATGGCTGAGCAACATTTTAACCCTTCTTAAGAAACTTATTTTATTGCATTGTGTGGTTTTGTTGTTTGTGAAATTAGTCTAAGTTCTGATTAATTTGTATGGAATCAATGTCTTTTTGTTTTTGATTGTGTGCTATTTGTAAATGAACTCAAAGGGTTTTCAATGTCTATAGATATAAATGAAACCAAAATGCTGATTGTTCGTTGATGTTTATTAATTTGTTGCCATCTGTTCGTAATTTCAAACATTATCTATTATGTTGTGTTGACTGTATTGTTCTGTGCTTTTTTCTTTTAAGTAGAGTGACAGCTGACGAGACCTGAGGACATTGTTTTCACAAGAATGCTCTTACATATGTTATTGGGATTCGATATTGTGTCAGCTTGGGAGGCATTGATGAAGTGTTTTTACCGACCTAAACAAGTTAATCTCTTGAAGAGCAGGAAGTCCTCATTGCCTTTGTTATTCTGTGGTTTTTGAAGAGGTGCAAGCTTGCCCACTTTTTAGAGCTCTTAAGTTATTTGCAGTGTCCTTATCTAATGTCTGAAGGCGCAATGGCAGTAGTTAAACCTGAGGTACTTTACATAATTTTTTCTTGAGTTTTATCATTTGGTCAGATTGATTTCTTGTTTTAATGGAAACCTTTTATTGGGTCGTTGGTTGATTGGAAATAATATTCTTTTTGGCTATTAGTTGCTTGAATGTAATAGTATGGGCTTGTTCGTGGTCTAGTTTGTGTTAACGGTTCAAGGTTCTATGGATATGGCTATGTTAAATTATGCATTTATCTAGCTTTCCATGTCAGTATGCAATTTCACAGGATTTCTTTGTAATTATTATATTGTCCAATCTATAACAATCTGATTATTCTAGGCAGAGCCTTGAGAGGAGAATTCATAGGGTTGAGATTTGATTTCTACAATATTCTGATAAAGCTAAGATTGTATTTAGTTTTGACGCCTTTTGCACCTGGTCATATTGATTCATAGTTTTGGTCATGTTTTTATCGAATTTAGATGAAGTCTTATATCTGGATCCAAACTGCTGACGGTTCCATCCAGCAAGTAGAAGAGGAAGTTGCCATGTTTTGTCCCATGATATGCCGAGAAATTCTTCAAACAGGAATGGGTTCTTCTAAAAACTACGCCATATCACTTCCGCAAAGGGTCAATCCTGCTATTTTGGGATTAATCCTTGATTATTGCCGGTTTCATCAAGTACCAGGTCGCTCAAATAAGGTGTGTCGTATTTCCTGTTCTGTATGCAATTTCTCTTGTGTTTTTTTTTTATTGAATAATGTTAATAAGGGGAGTTTAGTTTCAATTCTTTTGGGACAAATCATTTTTTCCCCTTATTTTTAAAGGAGGGCAAGGGTGGTTGTACACTTGTATTGAGAAAGATGTCATGGCTTGTAACTTGCATTCTGAACAGTGGAACTTTGCTTCAATTTTATTGTCATGTTTAGGAACGCAAAATCTTTGATGAAAAGTTCATTCGGATGGACACGAAAAGGTTATGCGAGCTGACTTCGGCTGCTGACAGCCTCCAGTTGAAGCCTTTGGTTGATCTTACCAGTCGGGCACTTGCTCGAATTATTGAAGGAAAAACTCCTGAGGAAATACGCGAGACATTTCATTTACCCGATGACCTAACAGAGGTGTGTACTGCTAGCAGGAGTAAGTGTGTCTAATGTTTAGTTTGTTTTTATGGTCCTTGACATAGGTTTTATTTTTTCGTCAGGAGGAGAAGTTGGAACCCTTGAAAAACATAACTGATGATCCGCGTATTCGGCTTTTGAATCGATTATATGCAAGGAAGAGGAAAGAACTAAAAGAGAGGGAGAAACTTAAGGTTATTGGAGTTTTGCTTTACTTCTCAATTTGTTGTTTGTAGCCTCTTCCACTTCTTATATACAATTTTCTTTGGACTATTTTCTTGCTTTGGTGCATATATTTTCAAAAATGATTTTTCTAAATGTTATCGATTATATTTATGTAGTGTCAAAGCACTCAAACCTCTGTGGACATGTTTGTACTGAAAACAATTTGATTTTCCATATATTTCAGAATGTTGAGGTTGAGGAGGAGCATGTGGATGAGCGCTCAGTTGATGATCTCTTATCATTTATAAATGGTGAAAATGGAGGTATCAATGAAAAACTTCTCGCATTTTGTTCCGGAGTGGCTTGCATTATTTCTAGATTTTTGAGTTTTTCTGTAAACCTTTACTGTTTGCATAGCTTATTTATTCCTCTTGTTTGTGGTTTACTTTATAAGTGTTCAGTTTGCTTATTAAGCTACATGACTATTTTGTCTTTTAATTCTTTACTTTTCATACCCATTATACTCACCAAGTGTTTTCTGCTGCTCAGACTCAAAGGGAGCTAAAACAAATAAGAATAAAAAGAAAAACCGAAGAAGGAAAGATCAACCAAAGGACTCATCTTCAAACGATTTAAATGGAAACCATAAGGTTTGCACCTCTCTGTCTCTGGCTCTTTGTGTGGAGTGTCCACTTATATATATCTGTTGTGTGTTGCCTCCTCAGATGCAAACTTGTTTGTGTCTGATGATAATTGTGTTTTTTAATTTTTATTATTAATTCTTTCAGCTTCATTGTGACTTGTGCTGGTATTGGTGCAAATTTTTTATAGAAGGTAATATTATTCTCATTGTTGATAAGCTGTTTTCTTTTTCATTGTTTTAGGAGTTGGATCCTCTCCCTTCTGCTTACCATAATGGTGAGTGTAATGGTATCATTGTGCCTACTCCCAATAGAACTTCAAAGTTGCAAGATTCTACTGCTGCTAGCTTTTCACCTAAGCTCGAATTTGACGATGGCGATATTGATGATGATTTAGATCCTGCAATGAAGGAGGAGCTTGACAGGTTGATGGATATTTAAATTATATTTATTAGTACAATGAAATCGTAAATTAAAACAATCTCATGTTTTGAGTTAAAAGCCACTCGTATTCACATCTTTTGGATTTTATAGGCTGCAAGATGTTGAGATTTTTTGTGTAATTATCTCAAACTTGTTCAAATTTACTTCAGCTTTTGAATTCTTTACTGGAGGTCTTAATTTTTATTTCTCTTTCTTTCGCCTTTTCTATTTTCACTAATAGGTCAGCACATAAACTAGTCTGTATTAAAACTGTCCCGATTTGGTAGATCCTAATTTCCAATCAAGGTAATGACATATAAAATGAATGTCCAAATTTAATTGGTGACTTGTGAATGTTTAATTAAATTTATTGTTTGAATTCGAATACTTGTAAGTTGTAACTAATTGTCCATATTCGAGAAACAGTCCTTAGCTCGTTTGATCAGATAGTGCTAGTGGTTAAAGTCCGAAAAAAGTGTGTGAAACTCAGTTGAATGTGGATTGTGTTCAGGTTGAAATGATTTCTTTGTTTGCATTAGTTAATCAAATGCCGTTGAAGATGAACAAATCATCGAGTTCCAAAACATGAGTCTTAGAGACTAGCAGACAAACATATATTAGCTGATTATTATGGGAAGCAAAACTTATAATCGCTCTATTGTTCGTTTCTAATGTAGGGAGGTAGAGGACTTTGCGTGGAGATTGAAATGATTTCTTTGTTTGCATTAGTTAATCAAATGCTGTTGAAGATGAAAGAATCGTCGAGTTCCAAAACATGAGTCTTAGAGATTAGCAGAGACATAAACACATATTTAGCCGATTATTATGGGAAGCAATACATATAATTGTTCTATCATTTGTTTCTAATGTAGGGAAGTAGAGGACTTTGCACGGAGATTGAATTCAGATTGGCCGGAAAGGATGCAGGAGATTTTATCGTTGGGACAAGAAAGAAGACGTGTACAAGTAACGACAAACGGAAATGGTTCGGTATGCACATGTACAGGTATGTTTTTACCCATATTGATACCTTATTATATATATGGAAATGTTTGCTCCCCTCATCAAACTCATAATGTTTCAAAACTCGGCTTAGGCAGCCGCCTCAGCCCACCACCGCAGTTTAAAACATTGATGGGGAGTAGTTATTTTATAGCCAGGGATGCATTTAACATTGTCAAAAGTGATTTTAAATAGTTATAAACACTTGTATTGACTGGAAGTACTTTTCAAAAATTGCTTCCAAGTATTACACTAATGGCGTAATCAAGAATTTAATTACGAATTTGTGATTATTGTGTATACTAGAATTAGTTGGAAATTAGATTCATGCCAGAAAGGTAACTTGATTCCCTTCTGTCACCTAAGGAATCAAGTTCCCTTTCCTGATTCCATTTCCCATGAAATTTAATTCTCAATCATTTCATTTCCGATTAATAAACAATCGTGACTCCTTTTATTTTTCTTCTTTTTCAACTTAATAGATTCTAAAAAAGGGAATTCTTCCAAGTTCCAACAGGTTTGGACAGGAGATAATACTTTGAAGTCTCAATAGCACAAATACCATATCAGACACACTCAAGCAGCAGCTTTATAATGTTTGGAGATGATGATGATGACTTTGCTGCTTAATTTTAAGAAGCTGGAAGAGTTGCCAATTTTTATTCTTCTTTTTTCTTCTTTTTTTGCTGTCCACCCATGTGAGTATATTTGTTTGTTTTCACCATATCACACAAGATGTGATTTTTGTTCTTCTTCTTCTTCTTCTTTATAGCTTGTACAATGAACCCAAAAAAAAAATGAAAAAAAAAAAAGCACCCATTTCAGTGAGATGCAAAATCTCCTTATTTGTCTTTGAATTTTCCATATCTCTTTTGTTGCATTCATTTGTGTTGTGAGGTACACTTTTATTTGTTCAAAATTTTGTTTACTAGGTTTCACAAATTCAAGGACACACCCATAGAACCAAAAAAGTGGCTTCATTTCAACACTCATAATTGAAACATTACAATCAACTGAGTCTACATTTCTCTTCCCCCTATACAAAAGGAAAAAAGAGAAAAAAAAAAAAAAAAAAA
Organism: Acer saccharum; assembly: GCA_030490815.1. Lineage (NCBI taxonomy): Eukaryota > Viridiplantae > Streptophyta > Magnoliopsida > Sapindales > Sapindaceae > Acer > Acer saccharum. The sequence continues at coordinate 62,695,495 of CM059866.1, read as the reverse complement.
AACTACCTTACATGAAAATCCAACTTAAAAACTGAAATAAATGTCTTCTATCTAATTACTGCTTTCTTTTCTTTCGTCCCAGCATGCTTAACTTTGGTTCGATTTTCGTTTTCGTTCGAAAACTGATTAGTCTTTGAGTTTAGCAGTGTAATATTTCTTGAAACCTCTAGGCAGATAAACAGGCAACAAGAAACCAAAAAGATTGAAACACCAGAAAGCCATATTAGCTGCAGCAAGTGATCTCCCAACATACAATCTCGTTGTAGAACCCTTATAGTCCTCTTCGTTTTTCGACATTTCATCTCCCAGCCACTCCATGATAGTGAGAACTCTCCTGGAATTATACATGATCGGAACTAGAACCCGAATCGGAATCGAAAACGACATTGAAACACCCTCCATGAAAATCTGACTTGCAAGAAGAAAAACATGTGGAGCAGCAGCTTTGATACCCTCTTGATCACCTTCGAAAATGCCTTGGAAAATGTAAGCTATAGGGAGGAAGAGTCCGACGGCGGCTCCGACGTACATGTAGAGACGGAAAATCTTGCTCCTGGAGTTTAAAACAGGGGATACGTGTGATGGGTGGAGAATTGGGAAAGCGACTCTGGAGAGGAAGTATATGTAGATGAGAGAGAAGATGACGAAGCCGAAATCTTCTGGGCTGACCATGCCGCTAGCGGAGAGGACGATGATCACTGCTAAGGCGTTGAGTTGGTGGAAGTTGAGGAACGTGTGTTTACGTGGTATGGTTTCGGCGGCGGCTCCGGTGGTGGTGGTTTTGGACTTCAATGATGCAGCTGTGTCGTCTTGTTGTTTGAAGGAGGCTTCTTCTTCTTTTGGGAGGCTTATGTCGCCGCATGTTGGACCAACACCACCTGACATTTTCGGGTTTTTGAGAAGTGGGTTGTGTTTTTTTTTTTTTCCGGAAAAGTGAGGGAAAGTAAATGTAATGGAGAGAGAGAGAGATGATTTTGAGGAGAAGGGAAAAGAGAGATAGGGAAGAGAATGAGGTGAGGAAGATTGACACGTGGCGGGAGAAGAGGAGTTTAAGGTGGAAGAGATAAATGAGACGTGGCTCTGGTTTTGTTGGTCAAAAAACGTGAAAGCTACATGCATGCCTTTAGATTCGGTGATGTACTGATGTGTAGGTGAGTGAAAAGTAGAAATGCAAACCATAGAAGCCAAAATTGATTGCAGTTTGAGGAGCTCTGCCAAATCTTAGTTGGGTTGTTAGGATCAATATAGATCGATTTTTCTCTCGTTGGCATACAATATAGAGGTATATTTATAGCATACTAATAAATATCACTATATTTTTGTCATGTAAATAAGATAACCTCAATCATAATAATACACAAGGAAAAAATACAATGATGTGTATTAATATGTTATAAATATACCTATATTGTGTATCTGTTAAAGAAAAATTGTGTTTTAGATATAGACATATAGTCTTCAGAGTTTATTCACTCTTTGGTCCCGACCATCCTTTTATTCTACAAATCTTGTATTTTGATGCTATTGTTTCAATTCGAATTTCATGTTATCAGTGAATAACATGGGTCCCTTGACTTAATGGTTGAAGACTTCAAAATGAAACTCCACTACCAAAGTTTAAACCATGATATTGTAAATAACTAAATGTAATCTTACATTTACAAATTCAGGGGCAAAGCCAGGGTGTTTTGGTAGGGTGAACTAACCTAATTATATAATTTTTTTTAAACCCCCTCAAAATTCATATTCTAAACAAAACACATAAATTGTTTTAAAAGATAACAAGAAGATAAGAAGAAAAAATAATGTAATTCCAATGCAATCATGAACTACCTCAATTTTAATAAATTTTAAAAGAATGTAGAACGATAGAACCGTAGAAATGAAACTTTTCTTGCTTGTTGGAAAGTGTTTAGCTTTCAAAAGTCGTATTCTATTTGTGTATGATACTATGTTTTACCTTTTTGTGTTTAGTTATGTTAGTGTGATAAATATAATTGTAAATTAAAGGTAAAATGTAAGAATCTAAGGGAAGTAACCGTAAATATGTAAACTTTTTAAAAAATTTAAAAAAAGTTAAGTCTGGGGCTCTGGGCTACAGCCCAGGCTACTTTACTGATACCTCCGCCCCTAACACATTAAACAACAAAATGTGAATAGTTATTCAACTAAACCTAGTAGTGTACAGATTATAATAATGAAAGAATTTTAAGATTTCAACTATTTAAGCTCAGCCTTCATCTTCTGCTTTCTTTATATCCTATAAATTGAAAAGGACAACTTAAAAGTACATTTTGCAGTTTCGCAACAGGTAGCTTCTTATATTTAAATCATATTGACTTGACTTGTGATTTCCACAGTCAAACTAACCATATCAAAAAATCCAAAACAGTCTATACATATTATTATTATATATATCGACCAAGTGAATTATAAAAGTCGCAAAAGATCAAGATTTCATTTTAAGTAGACTACAAGAATAAACACAGGCAAAATAGAGCATAAAAATGACCTTGGCAATTACTATTAAAAAATAATAATTAAAAAAAAACCCAAATTTATTACAAAATCTAGATAATCAAAAGGCCCCCCCAAAAAAGAAAAAGATCAATCTGCTCTACTAATAACTTAAGAATAATAATGAAGGAAGCAACCCAAAAAATGATTTTCCTGCAAAACCTTTTTTTTCTTTCTTTCTTTCTCTCTCTCTCTCAATTCTGTGTCAGAGACCACTGGTAAAACTGGAACCTCTGCTTAAAAATATGGTGGACTACTAAAAACTGTGCACATTCCCTATAAAACTAAAAATCAATCCCTTACACTTCTTCTTCATTCATTGGAGGTGGGGATTCTCTGTTTAGGAATATACTTTATCTTGGCACCCTTGTCGGGTTTCGTTCTGAACTTGGCTTTAACAGCTCCCCCGCCGGTTGAAGACTCTAGAGCCCCCCCACCATTATTCACCAACCGGTTCTCTGCGTTGCCGAAAACATTTCGTTTCTGAAAATCCGATGACTGAAGCACTGTCACGTGATAGTCGGTCTGAACCTCTGGGTGTCTTGGAGATTCGGATTCGGGAGGCAGGACCAATTTCACATGTTCAGAAGCAATTGCCTCTTTCCATCCTAGTCACAATCAGACAACAAGGTTGTTTTTAAGAGTCCGAGTCGATATAGTTACAAACATGTGAAAACAAAAATAATATAAACAAATTGTGAACTTACTTTCAGATAGAAAAGCTTTTGCAGCATGGATATCGAAGTGCAAGCTTCCAGGACGCGAACTGTTCTCCATGAGCGAAGAATTGTTCCCAGGTTCATCATTCTTGGACGATGATCTTAGACAGCTTTCGTTAGACAGGGTCTGATCACCAGCCTGACCAGTAATCACATCCGCTTCAGATTCTCTACTGCCATTTTGAACTGGCCCTGCTGGACCTTTGATCCCATGCCGACTCACAGGCCTCCAAAACTTGACTGTTGACCTGTTTGCACCACTCTGCATAGAATCGGGTTTCAGCTTCTCCTTCTCTGGAGCATTGACCTTCTTTGCAACCGGATGCTCCACCTGACAATCATATGGGGCTTCAGCTGGACTTTTGTCCTCTTGATGATTGCAATTTCCAAGAGTTACGGATATAGAGCCAATCAAAACCTCACGGTTCTTAGTTTGTTCTGGCTGGCTTACATCTTCTTGCAGCACTCTAATTTGCGAAATCCTCGAATCATTTTCTGGTTTTGGTTTCCGGCTCCAAACCTTATTGCCATTGACTATCAGAGCAGTCCTTGAATCCCTGTTAATTCCATGCTTCTGCATTCCTCCTCCAAGTTTCAATGCCTGAGAATTTTGACTGGGATGAAAACCATTAGGCATGCCTCGTGATTTTGGTGGCAGCACCTGCCGTCGAGCAACAATCATATGCCTACGTCCATTTCCTTGAACCATCCTCCGTTCAGCATTCTGCCCAGTGCCCAATTCAGTATAACCATTGCCAAACCCAGTCTGAACTTCATAATCCAAATATTCTTCAGAATTTGCGTGCCTGAAGGGTTCAAGAGAGGAGGAAAAATGATCTGGCATTTCATCGGCATTCTGTGCATCAGAATCAGATGCAGCCAAAGGGCTGGATAGTTCCGGTGGAGGCAAAGATTCCAATGTATCATCACTGCTTTCCTTATCATCTGCCTTCTCCTCATGTCTCTGCTCCTTTGCTTTCTGCCTGAGCTTTTTCTGCCGTTTCCTCTCCAAGAGCTCAGCTTGCCTATTGTTATTTTAAAATTAAATAAATTAAAGGACAAACATAACAAACTAGATTTCCAGATAAATATTAGCATCAGCCAAGTTTTTTGCTTGATAAGTCACTGAAGGAAGTTTTTTTTCAAAAAAAAAAAAAAAAGTCAATGAAGGAAGTTTCTTTAAAGGTGCATAAGAAGTCACCGAAAACTTGAATAGGACACTTAAAAGATGGTACCTTCTCTGATCAGCTTCTTCCTCCTCCACTAGCAACTTCTGGCACCTTAATGCTTCAGCATCCTTATCAGCCAGCCATGCCTTAACCTGAACACAGAACATTTTGTAAGTGCAAAATTGTGTATTTCACATATTGTACATATACTAGTATACTACCCGCACGCTGTCCCACTTATTAAAGATTGCCAATTACATTTCTTCCTCCACATCATTTCAAGATGCACAGGAATTTATAAGTAACCCAACATAAAAAGAGCCATGAAAAAAAAAAGGAAAAGAAAGTACCAAGATCTGTTCCACCAAGAAGCTTGTGCAAGCAACTAAGTTCCTTGTTTCAAGACCAATCTTCCCAGCTTCACCATCAAATATATATTTTTGTATTGAAACAGCTGGTCCGCATAGAAATGTTTTTTCACTGGCATCATCAAGGATGCTGAACAGTTCTTGGGAAGATATAGGAAACCTAGAACTAGAAGGCCTAGCTTGGAAAATATCCTACAAAAAGATAAGATGAGTGACATCCATACATGATACAGGAAATGAATGAAAAGATATGGAAGCTCAAAATGAATAAATCTGGAAGAGAAATAAACGACAGAGGAAATGTCCACTTACCAAAAGAGCAGAACCAGCCCTCAAACAAACTTGTGGTAGAGAAGAAAATCCAGGTTTACGAATGACTGTTGTCAATGACTTTATAATTGAAGATCCCGGAACTTCCTAGATGGTATTGACAATAAAGAATGTATAATTTTAGAAAAACGCAAACAATGCAAAAAACCCATGACTCAAGATACAAAATACATGGTTCACAAATGCTTATGTACCCGTCTCTTATTGATTAAAAAGCAACCATTCAGAGAATAGGGTACACTACCATGTTTATAGAAATATATTATTATCCAGAGAACAAATCAATTCCGACGTGTTAACATATTCTCAACCTATTGTCCACTCAATAGATTCAAATTATGAATAAGGCAAAAGTATTCAAGAAATTATATGACTAAGTTAGACTGACATATCAATTTGTCCATCACTTTCCGGAAGCTGCATCTGAATACCACCAAGCAAACAAAAGCAAATAATAAATTTAGGAACATATGTGGTAACATGATAGGGAAACCCCTTGAGACCTCCCAACAAGAAAGTAACTTGTCACTAATCTCAATATAGGCAGCAAAGGAACTCTTCTTTTTTTTTTTTTTTTTTTTTTTGAATTAAAAAAAAAAAAAAAAAAACGCTACAATAACATAACATATTCGCTTTAATTTTCCTAATGAATGAATTGGTATAATTTCTCCATGTACAGGCATCTTGGTGAAAATCATATGATATATAAACAGCAGGTTTACAAGCAACCTCAAATAAATGACTCTATGATGCAAGAAATCAAACAACAGAATAAAGATAAAGAAGAAAAGTTTCACCTCCAAAGTCACATCCTTGAATGATATAATTTCCTTTTTTTCATCCACAGAGAGCTGCATACAACATATATAAATGAGCACTGCTGCAAGATATGGAAGCCTTCATCTAAATAAAACAAGGAAAAGTTTCCACCTTATCCCAAAATGCTCCTAAAAGATCCCTGTTTTTGGTAGAATCCTACAAGACATAAAACAAAACCTTTTGAAAAAAAAACTTAAATATGAAAAAAGAAAATAAATCAAAGATAGTCAGGAAAGCAACTACTTAGATACGGATAAAAACTTAAGCAAACAAGAAAGTATGTTGCATCTAGCCATCTAGGTTAATAAGAAATAACATATATGCAAATCTCAATGCTGCTTGTTTATAGTAGCAAAAAGCTTCAGCATCATACTAATGAGATATAATTACATTTGCAAAACAGTAATGAAACCTTATCAAGCTTTTTCAGCCGATGCTGCACACGTATGTGTCTTCTATGGTTGATAGTTGAACAAAATTCTCGAGAACACTTGTCACATTTCTGCATCTGCACCTTCAAAGGAGTAAGCAAAGGCCAACCAGGAAGTTCTGCCAGAAGTAAACAAAAGCAATAAAATCAACATCAACGTCTGCAACAATAAACAAGGTCTATTTCTTTCCAAATCCCAGATACATAATTTACACATGAAATACATCTTCAGGCAAATAATTGGCCTTTAGCACTGGCAAGAACAGCCTCGTTGACTTTGAGTGACTATATACATATATGTTCAGAGGCATTCTTTGTACCCTTTTAGAAGGACACTGCCACTTTTTATAGTACAACTTCCTAATTGTCTTTATCAGATGCAAATGAACTGACACTATGGTCTAGGGATTTTTCTTTGTTAATCGTTGAAACATTAAAAATTTGCAAGTACCTTGCTGGTCTAAAGCTTGGAGCAGTTGAATCCACTGAACTGAACTGTCCCCGTTTCTCGAGAAAGAAAGAAGAGGCTCTTTTCCAATAGCTTGTTTGATAAAAGTGTCCAGGGATTCGTTCCCCTCCTCTGCTTTCACCACCTCTGTGGTGTTAGGAGCTTTGAGTTTGGCAACTGGCATTTATACAGAGAAACTTTAAGCCCACTAAACAAGAAGCCACTGCACCAAGAATAAAAATTAAAATATTATGACCCCACAAGCAAGACAAAGAAACATCAACCATCCATCCAAAGGCATTACAATAATAAAAAGAGACAAAAAATTCAACAATTGGATAATTGAGCATATCATCAGTAGATAACATCACCGTATTCCACTAATGAGAGTGATTTGATGCCCACATTTCACTATCATTACATGGAGTAGTTGAGTCTGAAACCTTGTAAGGATACCAGATACAGATAGCCTGGTTGGTATGTCCAGTAAATCAAACACAAACAGAAAGATATACTAAACTATAGAGTGTTACTGCTTTCACACCCTGTACTTGTTTGAAAAAGCTTCATAACGAAAAACAGATATCATTAACAAACACCAATAGTCAATAATTCTATCAACAAATAAATAAATCTCAAGCATCTCGAAACAATGTGCTCCAAAAGTCATTGTAGAAACAACCAAACACTGAATCTACAAAACCAGACCACCACAATGCAAAACTATAAACAATTAAATAAAAATAGCGGAACAAAGATACAACTCAACTGATACCAAACCAGATCGCAGGAAACAACCGTCCGATAAACTATATTCGTTTTCCACGAAAATAAATTGAATAAAAAGTTGATAAATTGACCGCCACATCATAAAAGTTTAATTACCTACTGTGAGATTTTAATTTTTTTTCCAACAAAACGTTTTCTCTCTCGGCTACCAAACAGAGCAACAATCTATTTCCACATACAAATATACAATCAATAAAATAAACAACAACAAAAATCATAGAAACTGAATAAGCAGAAAGGCCGAGATTGTTAGGGTTTCGCGTCATGTAATATGTGATCAACACATATATTTGAATTGTATAGATATATAGATACGCACGACAGATAGATATATAAAAATATAGTGAAGAGAAGCGATCCGTTAAACGTACCAGTGGTGCAGTGAAAGAGAGATCGGTTGGAGAGGAGAGAGAATCTTAGGCGATCGGAGTGATTCGGTGTCGCCGGAGAGGAGATTGGGAGGCTGTTTGGCGGGAGAGAAAATCGCCGAGAGAATGCGAGAAAGTGATCGGCTCAGGACCTGAGCGAAGAGAAAAGAGAGAGAGTTTCGAGGGAGCGAAAATGTGAGTGAAAATATATAAAGGTGGAAAAAAAATAAAAACAGAGAACCCTCTTTAGTGAGAAAATAAAATTTAAATAAAAAAAAATACACGATAATGACATGCGGGAGTTTTATTACACGCGCTGTCAAGGCAAGTGAAAAACACACGTGGAATTGGAGAGACGGGTTGGTGGCATTAGCCCAAATAACCCAATTTGGAATACCCCAGTGCCCCACCAATGTTTTTAAATACACCCCCTTCTCTTTGTCTTTTTGCAAACAAACCAAAACCTAAAAACGATGAGACGAGACGAGGGCCCCGATGGTAAACCTCTCACACATGCACCACGAGGTTATGGGTTCAAATCATCTCCCCTCCCAAAAAAGAAACATAGAGTAATGTTTGGTTGTCTAAAAAATGTGTCTAAAAAATGTAATTGTATCTATTTCACATATTGTACAGTGTAATGTTAGGTTGTCTAAAAAATGTAATTGGGAACATGGTATCTAGAAAATGTAATGTTCCCAATCATCTCCCCTCCCAAAAAAGAAAGTATGTTAGGTTGTCTAAAAAATGTAATTGTATCTATTTCACATATTGTACAAAGTAATGTTAGTTTGTCTAAAAAATGTGTATAAAATATATAATTGTATCTATTTCATATATTGTACAGAGTAATGTTAGGTTGTCTAAAAAATGTGTTTAAAAAATGTAATTGTACCTATTTCACATATTGTACATAGAGTAATGTTAGGTTGTCTAAAAAATGTAATTGGGAACATGGTAACGTTTCCAATCATCTCCCCTCCCAAAAAAGAAACATAGAGTAATGTTAGGTTGTCTAAAAAATGTAATTGAGAACAGAGTAATGTTCACAATCATCTTCCCTTCCAAAAAAAAAAAAACATAGAGTAATGTTAGGTTGTCTAAAAAATGTGTCCAAATGATGTGGTATATAGTTGTCAACATCACATCACTTGTTACATAATCTCATGATTTACAGATGTTAACAATTAACATACCATTTCATTTGGATATGAATTTGAGTATATTTTTTTGACATCCTAGCATTTCTCAAGACCATCTCCACCCAAAACCCCAATTTGGTGCAACTTCCACATTTTTTTTTTAATCTCTAACCAATTGCACCAAATGTTAAAAAGAATATTCCCTTTACAACACCCCCGCCCTGTTAAAATTTCACTCTTGCTTAACTAGTTTCATACACATGAAACTAGAAGAGAATGTTAACTTGCCTAGTTTCATACAGGTGAAACCAGTGAAGTAGATTCACTCTACTAGTTTCATACAAGTGAAACCAGAGGAGAATCACTCAACATACCATACCATAAACATTACACATACTATAAACATAAATAACCATCAATAACATAAAAACCATACTCATAGTTTTGAGGAGATAAACCAAAGAGATCACTCAATATCTTCTAAGGTTTTCATTCAAATTACACGTCTATTCAATCTCCTTATCAGATAACACTGATAGAAGGGTTTATATACAAAATACAAGATAATGCACAACCATTAAATCGTACCACATCATTGCCATCCAATGGTCAATGTGCAACAATGAACTGGCACTGCCAGACCTGATCTACAGACAAGAAACTGGCATAGCTGCCAACAACATCTGAAAAAACTAAAAGTAAATCTAACACATTTCAAAGCAATCTACAAAAGTAAACTAAATTACACTTATTCAAATTAAACTAAACTATCATAATTAAACCATAACTAAGCTATAAAAACATAACCATAAGCTAGGGAGTATTTGGAAAAGTTTCACTTAGCTCAACCCCCACACACCGCCCCCCCACCCACCCACCCCCCCCCCCCCCCCCCCCCCCCCCCCCCCCTTCTTTTTTATCATTTTTTCTCAACAATTAACATTTCACCTCATAGTTAACATAATATTGCAATAAGTTAAGAAATTATGAAATTAGTACATTCATAAATTAAATTTAATTAACTACAATATTGCATTTATTATTATTATTATTTAAAATTTTGTATTATACACTTAATTTTAGTTTATTATAAATGCTAATATAAATAATAATAATAATAAAACAAATATAAATTAAACAAAATCATTAAATAATAAAAAGGATACACTTGGAATATATTTAATTGATTAAGGGTAAAACTGTGATTAAGTAAAACTTTAGGAATGAAAAAAAAAAAAAAGTGAAATGGTGCATGGTTGGAGAGCTTTTTTTTGCTCCAATTTGATGATTTGCTCTAAAATGTCACTGAGTTGGAGATGTGCTAAACATATTCAATTTAATTCTCAAATTGCTATATTTAGAACTTCTTAATATTCAATATTGTTACTATTTTAGTATTTTTCCTTTTTTTGAGAAAGTGGAAATTGTTTTCCAGTGACTTGTATTATAAGATAAAAGGTTGTGTGAGGCCTTCCAATGAAATTGAGTCATAACTCGTATATGAAATCTTTTATGTTTTCAATGCAAACTATTTAATGTGGTTCAATTAAATTGAACATCTCACACAAGTTTTTCTTGTAGTATAGAGGATTGTAGCTATAAATTAATACTTTTTTTTCTTAGTTATATATCTCGTAGGATAATGTTAGACATCCAACACTTTTGTCCAACACTTGTGTCCAACTGTTGATGTGTCAATTGGTGAGTGAATACACACCAATTGACACATCAACAGTTGGATGTCTAACACTTGCGTCCAACTGTTGATGTGTTAATTGGTAAGTGGATACATGGATAAATCATTATTAATGTGTATTCACTCACCAATTGACACATCAACAATTGTATACAAGAGAAACCTAAATGAAGCACCCATACACTAAGATGGGCATCAACCACTAAAGATATGACATGTAGCGGATACATATGTACATGTGTGCCTAGATGCACCACTTAGTGCCCGTTTGAGAGAGCTTGTTTACTGGCTAAAAGAGCTTGTTTAAAAAAGCTCTTTACAATTTTTTTTGTATCGTTTGTTTGTCACCCAGTAGAGCTTTTAGAAAATTAAAAAAGCTGTTTTACATCCATTTGGAGAAACCCAAATTTAAATAATAACACTAAAATCTCCGATATAACCCTATAATTTAATATTTGTTAGAGTATTTTGGTAATTCTATTATTAAAAAAGCTCTATTTTAATTGACAACCAAACAACCAACAACTTTTATTTAAAAGTTCTACCTCTAAAAGATCTACTTCTAAAAGATCTATCGTAAAAAGAGATCTACTTGAGAAGCTCTCCCAAACGTTTGCAATCGATGACCGAAACAATGTGCAGCTTGATTTTGGTTATGTGATATTCTTGCATATTGGTTCAGATTTTGTTGGTGTTCAAGTGTCATTGTAGATTACAAAAGGTTTCAGCTGTCATGGAATCATGGATTATTTTGGTAAAATGAAAACTTTCTTCAGAAAATCTTTACGTTTTCTAACTTTATGTTAGAATGCTTAAATACTATCCATAAGTTCTGGGTTTGAGTCCTTCTGTTTCTGTGTAGAAGGCACAAAAAAGAGTCATCTCTTCTCATAGGAATGATATATACTGACTTGACATTCATATAATAACTCTGTACATCACAGTGTGTAAAATGAATTGAATCACTGTTTTTGTAAGTGGTAGAATAGTATAATCATTGTATCAGCACAAGTATTAAAAGCAAAATGGGACAACAAAAGTGTTCATCATTGTTGCTGCTGCCACTCTATAATTGCTTGATGAAGAGCATAATTAGGGATTAGATTGCAGTGGTCAAGCTTCAGATTTGTCATGGGTGAAGTGTTATGGCCGCTTTTTAACCATCCTTTGATCGCATCTTCTTCGTACGTGAACCCGTCTGCTGCTATATGGGGATCGCTCATAACTTCCTGCAAATTCCATGCGAAAACCGTGGTCATATATGAAAGTATTGATATGTTATAAAATGTGAACAATAGTATACTCTCGTAAACTATAAGCAATCTTGATTGTTACCTGAAAAATTGGACAGACGAAATGAGAAGGAATTCGTCGTGGTTCCTTTGAACCGGAGTGTGATAACGGGGCAATGCATGGAGTTCTCATGGGCTCAAGCACACTCCATATTTCTGACACAAGGTCTGGTCGATTGAATCTATTCTTCTCACAACACCTCAAAGCTAAGCGAGCCAACTGCTTGGCTTGCTCAAGTGGCCAGTCTCCAGCTGAACAATCCAACACAGCATTGAAATTTCCTTTTTCTAATGCACATTTGACATCTTTCATTATTCCTAAAACCTGTCTCCTGGTTAAAAGTTCCAACAGTAAAATTCCGAATGAGTAGACATCCGATTCTGGGGTCAGCTCTCCCGTTTCTAGATATTCTGGATCCGTATAAACAGATGGAGTTTTATTTCTAGAACCTTCTCTTAATGCGACGGACTTATCAGTATCTTCACCTCGTGGGATCAAATGAAAGACACCCATGTCGCCAAGTTTGCCGATGAAGTTGGTATCAAGTAGGACTTTAGATGGTTTCAAATTCCCATGAATTATACAAGGCTTGTTGGTGTGAAGGTAGATAAGGGCATTGCAAATCTCCGAGGCAATCTGAATACGAGTCTGCCATGGAAGTGGAGGGGTCTTATCTTTACAGGCAAGGCAGTCTTCGAGGCTGCCATTTCTGAGGTACTCGTAAACAAGGGACCTGGATTCCGGGCAAGTTCCAATTAATGTTACCAGGTTTGGATGCCTCACTCTGCTCAAAACCTCCACCTGAAATTCAACAGACAAAAGTGACACTCGTCAATGAACAGAACTTAAACGTAATTCCAAAGGAAAAGACAAGTAATATTAGGACCAAGTTCAGTCCACAGAGTTGGTCATACAAGATTTACCTTATTTTGGAATTCTAGGTGGCTTTGAGATCCATAAGATGGCAACATTTTTATAGCAACGTGCACATGGCGGAGGAGCCCTCTATAAACACTTCCATATCTTCCTTCTCCAATCTTCCAGGACGGGTCGAAATTGTTAGTAGCTTCATTTACCTCCATGAAGGAGAATTCAAGGAGTCCAGGTCCGCAAACACTAGCTTCTCTTTTTACGGGATTTCTTAATTCTTGAATTCTTCTTTTTACATTTCCAACTTCTATTCGTAGATCATCCCGTTTTTTCTTAAAACTTATCAAAAGTTGCACAGCAGAGATGATTTTCTCCTCCAGCTCCTTCACAACACAATCAGACTCAGCCATTTGGCTCACAAGTACAGACTTCTGGTCTTCAACTATTTGAAGTTCTTTCACTGCTTTGTCATTTTGATTTCTCATTCTTTCTACTTCTTGCTTTTCTCTGGCCAGTAATTCCTCCAACTCTTTTCTTTGGCTCATCTCTTTAACACATAAGACTTGTAATGCTTTGACCTGTCAATAAGGTATGATGACGAAAAGTTATTCGTAAGAGATGAGATTAATGCATCAAGTCTATACAAAGTAACAATGCTCATTCAAAACTCATGTGTTTCACTTCTTGACCTATCTTAATAATGTTTCAGACACCGAATAAAAAATCCAACATCTTCTGACAAACCTAGCAAAATAAAAGAAAAAATAAAGTGAAAAATGGAAGGCTTGCCTTGCATTTAGCCTCCACGGCATGGTCTTCTTCTTTCCATCGCTTCACTACCTCTTCAAATACTTTCTGCTTTGAGTTCTTAGCATCCGATATGGCTTGCAGTCTATGACTAACTACACTAGTTGCTTGTCCTTCAGATTTTTCTTCCTGAAAAATCCATGAACCATAAAAACTTATCATATAGTTTAAACTCGTTACGCCTTCAACATGAAATTTTTTGAAGATTTCATCGATGGTCCAATCGTATCCTCACAGGTTTCTTTTCCAATTGCAATTAAAAAATTAGCATGGATTGATGAAATGGCAATGCATGATGAACATAATCCCGGGCCTAGATTATTTTAATTTGCAAGTAAGATGAACCATCTTCTCTCACCTCATCCGTTAGTAACAAGGGTGAACAGTCAAACATGCTGTTGTTGGACCAACTCGACTGTCCTGAACAACATGTTTCTTCGAATTCATCAGTATCTTCCTCAGCATCTTCCTCAGCATCTGCAAAACTCTGTAACAAAGTTATTATTCTAGCATTCCTGAAAGCAGTTTGATAATACCCACATGAAAGCCAAATGATAAATAATGAATATCAATAGCAAAAAACAGTCCGAGTCATGGAGCCTACCTGAAGATATAAGACTAGGCGTAAGAGATTCTAGTTTCAAGTGCTGTGTTGTTTCTACTTCTGAATTCAACAGCAGAATTGCAGGCCCATTTTCTTGTTCAGATCTGTCTTCACAACCAGACCTGTTTTTATATTGCTCATCAGTCAAGTAAGATGATAAGTAAAGATGAAATAAGTTGTAGTAACAAACAACAATATGTTTCTAGTGCAAACGTATTTGAGACGAAAAACAAAACCTGATAGACAATCAGAAAGCAAAAATCAAACACACATCAGAGTATTAGGAATGTCATGGCAAGCATTAGGATTCTAACATATGATCGCTAGTTTGCTAGCCAAAAAGGAGTCTTTTAAAAACACTGTTACTTTCAATTGTTCCCAATGATTAATAATATTTCATATCTTTTTGTTTGGAAAATCTAAGATCTTTTATTTTGTGTGAGATGTGTAGTTTATGAGTCGTGCAGAAACACTGTATCTGATGCTTAGCAATTTCCTATGAAGAAAGTTACTAATTTGTATATATCGGAGCTAGATTAGGGCCATTTGGTATTAGTAATTCGTATGGTGCTCATCCAGTTATATCAATTCGACCAAATCATATTTGTATGTATGAGTAGACTGACTTGCGGAATTTCAATCTGCTGGTTAATGACCAAAATCATAGTTTGTATATATAAAGTCATAAAGTCAACTTTAAGACGATGAAAATCAAAAAGTTCGAAGTGTAAGATTTATAAGCAATATCCAAGTAATCTAACTGAAATTCTATCTACATTGCTAAACTACGTAGATCATTTGTCATCTGACTGAAACAATACAAAACAATAGCTGTTGAGCCCCTCTATTATCTCCTCCCACATACGAGATAAAATAACTGCATTATATAGGTGCAATGTCAAAAATACCTTGAGTAGATGAGGCATCCCTTGCAAACAAACCAGATGTGACACGTAACCGGTGCCTGTTGGCATACAAAGATAGCTTTCTTGGACTTTAGCTCCATCAGTGTCCTGCAATCTCAATGAACTAAGGTTAGTAAACACGGAGCGTGAAAGCAGAATTCCATTTGAAAAGAATTAGCAGTTTAGCACAACTATTTTTGGAACATAGTCCGTTTTCTCTTCGTGGAAAATTCCTGTGATTTACACGTTTAATACTGGAAGTGAATTAGAAATAGCAACTGTTACCAACGGTTCGTACTTTGAATAGTATTTATCCGCTGCTGCCCCCATAACCAGCCATCTAATGTTTTTCCGTGTGATAACTTCTACAAGCCCGTTCTCAACATTGTCCGTCTCAATCCATAGTTTATCCGCCTGCACCTACACAACAAGTAATCATGTCAATCCCCCCCAAAATTCAATATCCAATCAATTGTACATTTCCATCAATTCAGTCTTCGAAAATGAGCTCCGAGATGTAAAAGAATACATGGTTTAAACTCCAAAGTCTAATTAGTATTGAAAAATTTATCACAGTATTATTATTTCGAAATTCATCTTCAATGGGTAAAAATCAAAGCTAAGCAAATCGAACGAAAATAGCACGAAGAAACAAAACAATACCCCAGCTTGATTGAGAATGGCAAGGTATTGATCAAGAATTTCATCCACTTTTCGCCTTTCGAGTCCCCGGAATGTCTTAAATGCCTGTTGTTTCAGCTTATTGACAGCAGACTTCCTCTCCTCTGCATAAATTGAACCCAAAAAAATCAAAATTCAAAATCTAAACATTCTAAAACTTAAAAATTTATCAAAGCTATGATAAGATCATGCAAATAAATAAATATTAACTCTAATAAAAAAAAAAAATACAACAAAACAGTAAAAGAGAAAACAAATTCCGACATTGAAGAAGAAACTGATACTGATTCAAGAAAATACTCACTCAATGCGACGACATGCGCCGGCGTGTGAACATGAAGAACGCAAATCTTCTTCCCGGAGAAGTTCTGCACGGCCCAAAACAGTGTCGTTTTGCTCTTCTCGATACTCTTCCCCACCGCCACGAATATGGTCTCCTCCTCCTCCACACTCCCGCCGCCAACCACCACTCGATCGTCTTCAATACCCTCGAAACTCTCCATCTAACTTCAGAACCAAACAAACAAACGCAAATCGGTTCTCGTGCGTGTTTTTTTTTTTTTTTTTTTTTTTGGAACTCACTGAGTCCGGTCGTGCCGATTCATGGAAAGTTTTAGCTTTTTTGCGTGTATCGTGTACTGAGATTGAAAGAGAGTCCCATTATCCCATATAGTCTCTCCTGCTTTTCGATTTTGACAACAACATAATAAAAAATAAAAAATAAAAATAAAAATTTGCTTGAGAGTTTGTGCGATTAGCTTTTTGCAGGTACTTAATGAGAAAGCTATCACAAGAATTTTCTTCGTGGACAAACGAAACTCGTCGAAATGAAGTACGTACATAATCCGTGTGGTAGCCAGAAATGGTCCATGGGCCCAAAGCATAACAAAGCCCAAACCTTATCACCAAAAAGACCCAACCCAGGCCCGTTGGGATGGTCGATCCAGCAAGTATCAGCAGCACGACTTGGTCTTCGAATGACCAAGTCAAGTCTTCAGTTAGGTTTGGTGGGTAACTGGAAGAGAGAATCTCTCCCAGAATCCCCCCAAATCTCGCCCACGATCATCACATGACCAGTGAACGTTGGAGTCACTTCCACTACTATAAATAAGAGAGCTTCTCTACTAAAAAGCTCTCTGGACTCTCCCAAGAAAATAGATATTACAATCTTGATCTTAACTCCGATCACCGGAACCTATCTTTCAGTCACCTAACTGTTTTGCTCAGCCCAAGCATACCTAAGGCTAATTTCAAGCCCCAACCTTTCTTGTTTCTTTTTATTATATTATTGTTTCAAGTTCTTTTGCAGGTTCAGCTAATCCCAGACGACCGTTCGTAGACGACAGCCGAGGTCATTCATCCACTTTCCGGGTCAGTTGCTTTGGGCCTGATTCAACCCGACCCACTCGACATACCAAGTCGATCGACCACCTACAGTTTGGCGCCCACCGTGGGGCCCATTGCAACTTCCTTTGAGTCCAAATCAATCAATCTTAACTACAACTCAACATGGCCGGAAATGGATCAAACCCAACCGTCGAAGAGCAGATCGCTATACTGAACGCCCAAATGAACACCAGCGCCGAAAGACTACAAGCACTCGAAGCGGAAAATGCGGCAATCCGGGCGACAAACGAAGAATTGAGAATGCTGGTCGACGGAGTAGTTCCGGATTCAGCCACTTCGGAGCACCCAGTCCCTACGTCAAACGATGATGACAACGTCGACCGACATACTCGGAGAGTTCCAGGGAACCCAATTGCACCAGAAGCGAATCCGGTCGACCATCAGAATCGACCAACACCCCAGACGGCAAGGGTTGAGATCGACCTCAACGACATACCGGCCAGAAATGATGCTGTGAACGAACACGAGCAGCCGATAGATCAGCAACCAGACAACGTCCCTAAGGCGGTTATGTCTCTCCAGTCGACACCCGGAGTGGTAAAACCGGGGCCAGACTTAAATTTATCTGCTAATCTAGACTTTTCTCGCAGGTTTGCAGAAATGGAGGCTCTCATCCAAAGAATCCCGGGAGTCCCAGCTCCTATCAAGAAAAGCACCGCGAATAGCTTCGCTGACTCACCCTTCGTCGATGCAATTGCTCTCGTGGAAATGCCTAAGAAGTTCAACTTCCCAAATATGAAGCAATACGAAGGAACGACCGATCCGGACGACCATATAGCACAATACAAGCAAAGGATGTTCACGGCCGCAATCCCACGCGACCTTAGAGAAGCATGCATGTGCAAGGCCTTCGGATCCAGCCTTAGTGGACCTGCCCTTCAGTGGTACACAAATCTACCTAACAACTCTATTGATTCTTTTGCGCAGCTGACGGACACATTCGTGGAGCAATTTGCAAGCAGTCGCAAGTTAGAAAAGCTGTCGGACGACCTCTACACCATAACGCAGAGAACCGGCGAGAATCTGCGAGCCTACGTCGGACGATTCAACAGAGAAAAAGTGCAAATCCCTCACTGCAACCAGGCGACTGCCATCTACGCCTTCAGAAAAGGTCTCAGGTTCGATTCTGATTTATATAAAGAACTTACCAAATACCCTTGCAGGACAATGGAAGACGTATTAGCCAAAGCATGGGCCCAGATCAAGTGGGAGGAAGATGAGGCAAACTTCGTTGGAAGAACCAACAGCAGTTACTATGGAGGTCGTCGAAACCAGAGAATCGATAGGAAGTCGTACGACAGACGATCGGAACCGTACCCGACAAGTGACAGAAGAAACATCCAGTCGCGGCACGAAGGCTCTGGTGAGAGGAGCACTTACGGGCGCGGTATTCCAAGGACGAGTCGACCGAAGGTGGAAGCGCCAGAATACCTCCTCAGCATCGAACCGGTCGACCTCATTGCAGTTATGAGAGAAATGGGCAAGACAATCAAATGGCCACGACAAATGAACGCCCTTCCCGAGCATAGGGATCCAAAACTTCGATGCGAGTTCCATGGTGATCACGGCCATCGCACGGAAGACTGCATCGCCTTAAAATTCGAAGTGGCCGAACTCCTGAAACGGGGACATCTACGGGAATTCTTGACCGACAAGGGAAAGCAAACTTACGCCAGACGCGACAACCAAAGGCAGACCGGTGCGGTCGACAGCCCACCAGATCCTCCTAGGCAAGACAGGGTGATTAATTGCATTTCCGGCGGATCTGAGGTCAGTGGTGTAAGCTACTCGGCAGCCAAGAGACACACACGACAGGTGTCAAATGCAGAGATTCAGCCAAATCGAGAGCACCCATCCAAAGTCGACGAAACTGTCACCTTTCGGTCGACAGACAAATCAGATTTGTTTTCTCCCCACCATGATGCTCTAGTTATTTCTTTGCATATCGCTAATTGTTTAACTAAACGCATTTTGATTGATAATGGCAGTTCATGCAACATACTGTTTAACAGTGCTCTGAGGGAAATGCAGGTCGACGAATCGAAACTCAGTCGTCGAACGACTATGTTGACCGGGTTCAGTGGAGAGCAAAAAAGTACGCTAGGTGAAATTGTGCTACCAGTCTACGCCGAAGGAGTCAATCTGTACATCAACTTCCTAGTGCTCGACTGCCAATCCCCTTACAACGCAATACTCGGCAGACCCTGGATACACGAGTTAAAAGCAATCCCGTCGACTTACCATCAACTGATCAAGTTTCCAACCAAGTGGGGAGTTAAGGAAATTAAAGGAGAACAACGAGCCGCAAGAGAGTGCTACCAAAACGCTTTAAAAAAGAAGAAACAGGAATTATAGCAATTACAGGAAGCCGCGGTCGAGTCGACTCCAACCAAGCAAAAAACGGAGGAACTCGACGAGGTATCAATCGACCCAGACCAACCAGATCGGAAAGTATTCATCG
This sequence comes from Acer saccharum, assembly GCA_030490815.1. Lineage (NCBI taxonomy): Eukaryota > Viridiplantae > Streptophyta > Magnoliopsida > Sapindales > Sapindaceae > Acer > Acer saccharum. The sequence continues at coordinate 62,675,672 of CM059866.1, read as the reverse complement.
GGTCGAGATTACCAGTCGACATCCGGAAGCAGTTAGTCGAGTTCCTGAGGGAGCGCCGCAACAGCTTCGCCTGGTCGCACGAAGACATGATCGGAATCGACCCGGAAGTAATGGTCCACCGACTACAAGTGGACCCAGACCATCAGCCAGTTAAACAAAAGAGAAGAAAGTTCGCTCCCGAAAGGAACAAAGTGATCAACGAAGAAATACAAAAGCTGTTCGACATCGGTTCAGTGAGAGAAGTAAAATATCCAGACTGGCTGGCCAACGTCGTCGTGGTAAAAAAGAAGAACGGGAAGTGGCGAGTCTGCATCGACTTCACGGATCTCAACAAGGCATGCCCCAAGGATTCGTTTCCACTTCCGCACATCGACATGCTGGTCGACGCAACTGCAGGGCATGAATTATTGAGCTTTATGGACGCTTACTCCGGCTACAACCAGATTCTAATGCATCCAGACGACCAGGAAAAAACAGCCTTCGTCACTGAAAGAGGTATTTTTTGTTACAAAGTAATGCCCTTTGGTTTGAAAAATGCAGGTGCAACGTATCAGAGACTAGTCAACAAAATGTTCGCCAAGATGCTTGGATCAACGATGGAAGTCTACATCGACGACATGCTGGTCAAATCACTGGTCGCACAGCAACATATCGACCACCTTCGGCAGTCGTTCGACGTACTCGACCAATATGGTATGAAACTGAACCCTACTAAGTGTTCTTTTGGTGTGTCTTCAGGAAAATTCCTAGGCTACCTAGTCACTCAAAGAGGCGTCGAAGCTAATCCAGATCAGATTCGGTCGATCGAAAATATCGAGTCGCCTAAATGCATAAAGGACGTTCAGAAACTAACTGGTCGCGTAGCAGCGCTGAACCGATTCATATCGAAGTCGTCCGAAAAATGCCTCCCATTCTTCAACATCCTCAGGAAGAACAAAGGATTCGAATGGAATGATGATTGCGAGAAAGCGTTGCAAGATTTGAAGACCTACTTGAAGTCGCCCCCATTACTGTCGAAACCAAAGGATAACGAAGTGCTGATCATATACCTGGCCGTGTCTAATACAGCCGTAAGTGCAGTATTAGTCAGAGAAGAGGAAAATGACCAGCATCCAGTTTACTATGTAAGCAAGACTTTGCTCGACGCCGAAACCAGGTATAGTCGATTGGAGAAGCTAGCCCTTGCTCTTGTGATGGCAGCCCGCAAACTCAGACCATACTTCCAATGCCATTCGATTAAGGTACTAACCGCTTATCCACTCAAAAATATACTTCACAAACCTGAACTTTCAGGTCGACTGACGAAGTGGGCAGTAGAACTCAGCGAGTACGACATCAGTTTCCACCCGCGATCAGCGATGAAATCACAGGTATTAGCCGATTTTATTGCGGATTTTACCCCTGGTGAAAGTGTGCAGGTCGAACGAGAACTAGTAGCACTGACAGAAACGGCTGCACCCGGTAAATGGATCCTGTCGGTCGACGGATCAAGTAGCATCAAAGGAAGCGGATTAGGATTGGTACTTGAATCCCCACAAGGAGACATACTGGAGCAGTCGATCCACTGGATTCCATGCAACGAACAACGAAGCCGAATACGAAGCCTTAATCGCCGGGCTCGACCTCGCAAAAAACCTGAATGTGAAAATCATTAAAGTACGAAGCGACTCTCAATTAGTCGTTCGACAAATAAACGGCACGTATGAGGCTAGGGACCAGAGAATGTCGTCCTATCTAAACAAAGTCAAACAGCTGCAGTCGACTTTCGACGAGTTTTCAATCGAGCAAATACCCAGGTCCGAGAACACACGAGCAGACGCACTAGCAAACCTGGGTTCGACAACGACAAACAATTCAAAATCGGTTCCAATAGTCCATCTCATGTCTCCATCAATTCAAGAACCAGAAACAGTGGCACCGGTCGACAATGGGAGGAGTTGGATAGAGCCGATCTTCAATTACCTCCAAGCAGACATTCTGCCAGACGACAGAGCGGAAGCAAGAAGGATCAAGGCAAAGTCAGCCAAGTTCTGCATACTATATGGCAAACTTTACAAGAAATCATTCACAGGCCCATATTTGAGGTGTGTGACCCCTCGAGAAGCGTACGACGTCCTGAAAAGTTTGCACCAAGAAGAATGTGGAAATCATTCCGGCGCCCGTAGCTTGTCGAACAGAGCCATCACAGCAGGGTACTACTGGCCGACTATGCGAGTTGACTCTCAAAATCACGTCAAATCATGCGACAAATGCCAACGCTTCGCACCAATATCACATCTCCCCCCAGGTATGTTGAATTCAATTTCGGCCCCTTGGCCTTTTATGAAATGGGGTATGGATATTGTAGGTAAGCTACCAGCTGCGCCTGGCGGTGTCGTCTACATGTTAGTCCTGACAGACTACTTCACCAAATGGGTTGAAGTCGGAGCATATCAGCAAGTACGCGACACTGAGGTACGCAATTTTATATGGAAAAATATCATATGCAGGTTCGGGGTTCCAAAGGAGATAGTGACCGACAATGGATCCCAGTTCATTTCGTTCGACTTCAAGAATTTCTGCGACAAATACGCCATCAAGTTAAGCTTCTCAACTCCACGATATCCCCAAGCGAATGGACAAGCGGAGTCAACCAACAAAACAATCGTCAACACACTGAAGAAGCGACTGGAAGCCGAAAAAAGCCAGTGGGCAGAGAAACTTCCAGAGATTTTATGGTCATACAGAACTACCCCACGTCGGTCGACAGGAGAAACCCCCTTTTCACTTGTCTACGGGTCAGAAGCAGTCATCCCAATAGAAACCAGGTTGTCGACCGCCCGCAGCGAGAATCCTAATGAGGAACAGAACAACTTGGAGCTCAGTTTCGAACTTGACCACCTCGACGAACGACGAGATCGTGCAGCCCTTCGAACTCAATCGTACCAACAACAAGTCGCTCGACACTACAATAAGAAGGTTAATGTCCGAGTCTTCAAACTCCACGACTGGGTACTACGACGAGTGTTCCAAAATACAAGGGAGGAAGGCGCTGGCAAGTTAGGGCCTACATGGGAAGGACCTTATCAGATAACAGATGTCGTCGGACGAGGAGCATACAAAATACGAGGCCTCGACGGTCGAGAGCGACACAACAGCTGGAATGCGCTACATCTAAAACAGTACCATTTCTAAACTAGTTGTTTCAATTTCTGAAATATTATTTTTATCGACAATTCCCTATTAATGAAATCGACCCACAAGGAGCAATGATGACTACTTAGTGCAACTAAGTGCAAAACTGAGCTCACAAAATTATATAATTTAACTATCGACGTCGACAAACAACCACTGTCTTAGTTCAGGTACAACGCTCGCAACCTTCGACCCGGCGTGAAACTCTTAACAAATTTCTATGCCAAACACATGTCAAGAGTTGGGGGAGTAGCACTGGGGACAAGACAAATGACGATTTTATACATGTCGACTGCCAACGTGTCGACTGACAACAAGGCGTGCCCAAACAGGCAAGTATTGGGGACAGATGTCGAGTGAAACCGAGACCGAAAAAACGCATGTACGCGATATTCTGTAACAAGGTCTTGTCGACCAAAAAATAACGCATGCACGCGATATACTGCAACAAGGTCTTGTCGACCAAAAAACGCATGTACGCGATACTGTAATAAGGTCTTGTCGACCAAAAAACGCATGTACGCGATATACTGTAACAAGGTCTTGTCGACTGAAAAAACGCATGTACGCGATATTCTGTAACAAGGTCTTGTCGACCCAAAAATAACGCATGCACGCGATATTCTGCAACAAGGTCTTGTCGACCATGAACACGAGAAATCGAATCTAAATTACAGTCATCGACAATGAAATCATACTGCAACTTGTTCGATCGACTCATATATGGGCTTAAATTTACAGGCTTACATCACAAGTCAATCAAATCATTTATATGTAAGTTTACAGGCTTATACATTTTATTACCCAAGTCGATCAATTCATTTATATGTAAGTTTACAGGCTTACGCAATTTTACTACCCAAGTCGGTCGACCCGTTTATAGGCGTAAGTTTACCGGCTTCTCATACAAACTTTCTGTAAGTCGACCGACTCATTCAAGGGTGTGGGTATAGAAACTAATATCCTACAAGTCCAAAACCATCACTGCATAGAAGAGTCGAAACAAAAGCGGAATTAAATGAAGATAGAAATTTTCTTTAATGGTCGAAGTCGACCGTAATCATTCGTTACAAATGCAAATTAGGAGTGACAACCAAATCATCGACAAATTACAAAAAATATTTTTGAGCATCATTCAAGTGGTGGATCAGCAGCATCATCGTTCGGGCTGGTCGACTGTTCGAGGCTCTTATCAGCGTTCTCCCCTGCGTCTGCCTCTTCTTCAGGTGAAGGCTCCTCCAGCCTAAGCATTTCTTCGCAAGCGTCGATCACCTCTTGCATCTCTTCTTGCTTCCAGTCGACATGCTGGCCTGACAGATATTCCTTAAACAACTCTGCCCTGGCCTTGCATATCGCTATGGAGGCGATCGACGTGAGCTCATCCTCTAAACCAGCGACCACGCCCTCCTTCTCTGCGACCATCGCCCTCGCAGTCGTCGACTCTTCAAGGTAACGATCTCTCTCCTCTTCCGTGCTCTTTAACTTAGTTTCTAGAACAGAAACCTTCTGCTCCAGGTCTTTCAGGCGAGCAGCAGCTGTGGCTTTCTCTGCTCGAAGAGCTTCGTTCACCTTCTTTAGCTTTTGGCACTTGTCGTTGGTCGACTTGTACCTGTCTCGTAGGTACAACTGCGTCTGCAAAGCCTGCAAACACCAAATATCATAAGTAAAAATATAAGGAGGCGATACCAGTTGAAACGACATGTCAAAACAAACTACCTGGAACGCTGAGAGAACGCCCGTATCGATAACTTCTTCAGGCTGCTTCTTCTTCAAAATCTCCTCATCAGCATCGAGGAGGAATTCGTTCGACCTGGATAGGAATCCAGCAGGATCCCCGAACGACGAGATGCCAGAAGAGAGCAGCATCATCGATGAATCAGGCTCGAAGATATCGATAGCCTTCTTCTTCGAGCTGGACCCAGCCTTCTTCCCAGAGTCGACCGACGAATCCTTCCTTTGCCTCTTTCGTCCTACAGGACGCTCAGGGGAAGAGGTGTAAATATGTACATCTTCAGCAGCCTCACCTTCCTTCGCCTTGTCGGCCGACGGACTCTTTTTTGATGCGCGCTTCTTTGCCATCTCCTCCTTCAGACGCAGCATGGCATCAGCATTTTGGGGCAGGCGTGTCTTCGCGTTCGACATCGAAGTCACTGCGAAACGACGCTCAGTGTCAGTAATAGGCGGCAAGATAATCATTTTACAGCCAAGTATTTCAAGACTTCTTCTAATCCAAACGTAGGATGCGAAGTCCTTCACTAAAGGATACGGTCGCCGCGTTCTATTCAAAGTCGACCACCGCCACAGACAGCTGTTCCTAAGCTTACCGTCCGCGAGCAATACTTTGCAGCTCCGTTGTTCAGGAGGTATGCTCAGTATCTGTTTTGTGATGTCCGTGGCACTCTCGCTCGTCACATCATTTTCGGCGCGCGTAATCTCTGCAATATAGTTTCATCTACCGTTATAACGACAATCACACTAGCAGGTATATTCATAAAAGAAATATCGTACGACACTAACCTTTCCGGTTCCAAATTCTCCTCAGCACATATTGTGATGCCCCCCATGGGCCGTCAATCGGCGGACCCTTCGCAAAGAAGTAGGCGTCCTTCCAAAACCGGTCGTTCGAGGTCGTGTCGACAATAAGCCTATTAGCGAAATTCCTAGGAGTCAATATGTAACGACCCCGGTCGCTTACATGCTCCTTTAGAAAGTAATTATGCAGCACACACCTCAACCCAAATCTTATATTATGCGTCTCTTGCAGAACCGTCAGGCTCAGCAAGATTCTCCAACTATTTGGCATCAGTTGGCCAGGGGCAATATCAAAATATTTTAGCAGTCGACGTACCAATTCAGGGACTGGAAATCTGAAGCCTAGGCGTAATGTGTATTCGTAAAAACATGTCCACCCAGGTATATCCCAATCGGCTCGTTCACGACCTAGAGGGGCACGCAGTTCGACCGACGTGGGAATACCATACATCGTCCGCAAACCGTCCAAATTCCTATGGGCAATCAAACTTGCCGGGTTTACGTCCAAGACTCCTGTCGCTCGACCAGAAGTGGACGCCTCCGCATCATTTCTACGCGGGGAAAATTCGACCGGTGTTGCTATCACACGAACACCACCCCCGTCTAAAATGTCCGCGACATTTATGTTGACGATTTCTGACGGATCGCGAACCGTGACTCGTCTATCGACACTCGTCGACCCACTATCAACACCATCAGACCCAGCCCCCATGTCACTATCAGACCCAGATTGAGACGAAATCGAAATTGGCTCGTCGCCCGACATATCTCCAAAAAATAACTGACATGCAAAAAAAGAAAGGGCGCAGGTCAGTCAAGCCAAAACGCTACTATCACAACCTAAGGTTTCTAGATCAAAAAGAAACCCCCCGGTAGTCTACATCACGAAGCCTTAGATGAACATTGATCTAGAATCCCATAAAGGCAGTCTACTCACAAAACGGGTACTCTATCAAAGCTAAATGACGGCCCTAGTCACAACGACACCCACGCAAAGCAGAAACAGCATATACATTCAAAAACAACATGGCAGCAAATCAAAATATCAAGAGCTACCAAGAAACGTCGAGAAATATCAAAAAAAGAAAGAAAGAAAAACACACTGAGGGATATCAGAATCCAAGATTCACATACAAAGTAAAAACGCAAAAAGAACAGAATGTGTACTAACCTTGAGGAAAATGAAGGAATCTACCGAAGACGAATCACCGGCACTACGCAGAGAAAAGCAAGGAGAGCAGCAAAAGAGGAGAGCTTTCAGAGAGAGAAACCACCGGAAAAGTACAAGGTAAGTTCTTTTTTGGGAGAGGAGAGGTTTACTTATAAAACCAACTCTCCCTATAACCCTAGTTAAAACGTCAGCGCCTTTTCAACTATTTAACCTGACGTGTCAACTCCCCGTCAGTTTGATTAACCCAAGTGCAGTTACCAGTTTTAAAATTTCAAAACACCTTTATCGAGAACTGCGCAAGGGTTTAAAAGCACCTGACGTCATCATGGGAAGCCTAAACGTTCCCACCTAAACGAACCATTCGCTGCATCTCAAGACCATCTGCTGTACCTCGAGATGAAAGTCGAACGACAAAATACTCGACGCCCGTCGAACGACAACCCCCCCTTTCGTAGCACCTATCTCCGTACGGATACGTCAAATAGTGGCCCAAGAACGTCTACTCTACTCAATGAGGGGTCGACCGACAAAGTACGCCCAGCGCAAGTCACTCTCTAAATCAATACGTTACTTCTTTAGAGAGTGGGGGACAAGCTGTGGTAGCCAGAAATGGTCCATGGGCCCAAAGCATAACAAAGCCCAAACCTTATCACCAAAAAGACCCAACCCAGGCCCGTTGGGATGGTCGATCCAGCAAGTATCAGCAGCACGACTTGGTCTTCGAATGACCAAGTCAAGTCTTCAGTTAGGTTTGGTGGGTAACTGGAAGAGAGAATCTCTCCCAGAATCCCCCCAAATCTCGCCCACGATCATCACATGACCAGTGAACGTTGGAGTCACTTCCACTACTATAAATAAGAGAGCTTCTCTACTAAAAAGCTCTCTGGACTCTCCCAAGAAAATAGATATTACAATCTTGATCTTAACTCCGATCACCGGAACCTATCTTTCAGTCACCTAACTGTTTTGCTCAGCCCAAGCATACCTAAGGCTAATTTCAAGCCCCAACCTTTCTTGTTTCTTTTTATTATATTATTGTTTCAAGTTCTTTTGCAGGTTCAGCTAATCCCAGACGACCGTTCGTAGACGACAGCCGAGGTCATTCATCCACTTTCCGGGTCAGTTGCTTTGGGCCTGATTCAACCCGACCCACTCGACATACCAAGTCGATCGACCACCTACAATCCGTATGCCGTAATATAACACGGAAAATACTTGGGTCAGTACCTAAGTATACTGACCATCTAATAGGGTGTTGTCACGTGACCAAAACTCTTTCACTTTTTACATTTTTCTTCTTGCTTTGGGTTACATGACAACCAACCATTGGGTTGGTCACTACCTTGGGTACTAACCGGTCAACACCCAAGTGTTGTCTATATAACACTTCGATATATGACTCGTATTTATATCTATTGGGTTATTGGCACTGACCCCACGAATTTTACGTGAGTTTGTATTTTACCTTTGAACTGTTTTCCCTCTGAATGCTTCTTAATTGATAAAACCTGATTATAGATGCCCTCTCAAACAGGCGTTTATGGGCAATAAATCAAATTGTTTACCAATTAATGAGAGTTTAAGAGGTTTAACGTCTAAAAAAAAGTTTAAGGGTAAAATGTAGACTAGCGTAAAGTGTAGGGGAGGCTAGTGTCAATAACCCATTTCCAAAGTTAGCAGTTGGTGGGTCCGTTAAGACTTTGCCGAAATCAAAAATTTCATATGTTCATATATGATCTAGGTATCTACCTCTGGTCTACGAAGTCTTCACTGTTATTTTGTCGAAAAGTCTTGACATTAGACTCCGATTGTTCAACTGTTTATGTTTTATTTATTAAGGATTAAATTATATTATCATGGAGCTAATGAAAAAAAAAAAACGTGAAAATGCAGCACAATTTCAATTGTTTCGTACCAAAGCAGTAAAAAAATAAATAAAAAGATAACACGTTAGTCGTTATGCGATGATGTGATGTTGTCTCCATTTAGAAAATCCCCACTTTTCCATTTTCATTTGGAGGAAAATTTTCGAGAAAATGGGGAAGTATAGGGATGAAAATAGATGATTTTCATCCCCAAATTGAAATGGGGATGTGGATGAGGTACCTCCCCCATCCCCATTTTCCCCAAATCTTATAATATATTATTATTATTATTAAAAAATAATATTATATTTTATTTGAATTTGTAATGAATTTTATTTTATATTTGTAATGGATTGTTTATTTTTTTTAATATGTAATTTTTATTTAAAAAAATAACAGAGAAACAAGAAAAAAACGAGAGAAATAGGAAAAAACGAGAAAATGGGGATGGGGATGGGGATACCTCTCCCCAAAACTCCCCCATCCCCATTTTCCCAAATGGGAAAATTAAGGTAGGGGGAATGGGGATGAGGGGATCTATATCCATTCCCATTTCCGTGATGCCCATCCCTCTCTCTGTTCGGTTCTAACTTCAAGCTTGTTTGGTTGGGCTTTTGAAAAACCTCTATAGGTAAAAGGTTTACTTACAGTAGATCTATTAGAAATATAGTTTTTGAAAAAAAAAAATTTATAATTGTTTGGTTAGTAGACTTAAAAAAAAAAAAAAAAAAAAAAAAAAAAAAAAATCTATCTGGAGAAGCATGTCTCTATGAGCTTGAGATTTTGAAAAACCTCTATTGGTAAAAAATTTATTTGCAGTAGATTTATTAGAAATAGAGTTTTTGAAAAAAAAATTTATAATTGTTTGGTTGGTAGATTTTTTTTTAAAAAGGTCAATTTAGAGAAGCATCTCCCTACGAGTCTTGGTCCAGTAGAGGTTGAAACTCTACTAACCTCTATTCAATTTAAAATAGACAATCTTAAAAACCCAACCAAATAACTCTAAAAAACTCAAATAGACGTAGGTAGAGTTAAAACAAAGGTTGATTGGTTTTGTCCGAATAAACACGGTATCTTCTAATCATGAATCGATGATATGGAATAACACGTCATCAGTAGGCGATGACATGGCAGTCCTGTCAGCTCTGGCGCCAAAAAAAATAACCTCAAACTAACAAACACAAAATGATTGGCTTGTAGTTGTGGTTTCTTACCAGACCTTCCTTCTATCCATCTCCTTTGACTGGTAGCTTTTCAACTCTCTCTGTTTCTCAGTCTCCAAAATGAAAATCTCAAATCATCCGATTCTCTACGGACTATGGAAACCGCCACTGAAACCTCTCCACCACCTGAAATCGACGGTCCACAACACTCCACGGTCGATGCAATTGCAACCGACGGCTCAGATTCTCCGACCGCCGCCGCTCGTGACCATCGAATTGGTGTCTGCGACCACGATGATCTTCTTTCCGAGATGGAATCTCTCCGCCGGTCAAACGAGAGCTTCCAATCGGAAACCGCCGCATTGGAAGAGAGTCTGCGTCTCCTCCAGGCGAAGAAGGACGAGGTGGAGAAGGTCAACGGAGATTTAAAGGTAATGATCGGTGAATTGTCGCGAGAAAGAGACTCGCTTCACGGTGAAATCGGTCGATTGGAGGAAAAATTGGAGGAGGAATTTAAAGAGAAAGAGGAGATTAGGAGCGAATTAGAAATTTGTAGAGAGAGAATCGAAGTTTTCGAATCCGAAAACAAAGAAAGAGACGATTTTTTGTTGAAAATCTTGGATTCAATCAAGTCTGTGAAGGAAAATTTGGTGAGAATTGTAGAGTTCTTGGATGATGAGAAAGTGATTGAGAGAGAAACCAGTGAGATTTGGGGAGAAATTACATCCCTCAAAACCCTAGCGAGTGAAGCTGAATCAAAAGTGTTCGAATTCAAGGAGTCGAAAAACAAGGAGAAGAGGGAATTGGAGAACAGTGTGGTGAGTTTGACGGAGGAGAATCGGGACATAAACAGTATTTTGAGGATAGCGTTGGTGGAGAAGGAGGCGGTGGAGAAGAGTTTGAATAGGTTGAAAGGCAACAACAGTGAGCAGCAGAAGAGAGTGGCATTGCTGCAAATCGTGCAGAGAGTTGGGTTCGGATTCATGATGGGAAGCGGAAGCAATGAGCATCAGTCACATGAGAGTTTGGGGGCAAATGCTGCTGTTCCGGCTAGTAATAAATCCGATAGTAGTGAGTGTGAAGAGGAGGTTGTTAGTCTGGTAAGTATGTTAACTGTTTGAATTTATTTGTATTTGGTATATAAATTGATATATGCCTCAGTTTTACGATTCAATTTGGCTTTCGTATGATTTGATGAGATTGTGTGGTATTGTTAATACGATCAAATGTTAGTATAAGCATGTTGAAGGTCTATATTTTGGATATTAATCAAATGCCTCCTTTTTGCGCAATGAGGCTGCACGATATATCCAACAGAAACCGATTATGGGTGAGGTAATGTCTCTAATAACCTTTCATGGAAAATGGTTCCCGAAAAGTCATTGAGATGTGACCAACGCCTCAAAAATGTTATCTGATATGAAGAGCTGGCAGAAAGTAGTTAGCTTCATATTGCTGTATTCAGTTTTCGGCTTACATGTTCTTGCAGAAGATTCTTTGTTCATTGTGTTTCTACTTTGAGAATTAAGCTCAAACTAACTTGGAAATGTTAGACCATGAAAATGTTGTTATTGACATTTCTGACTTTAGATGTTTTGCATATTTTGTTGAAAAGCACCAAGCGTGTGTAAATAATCGTGCATGAAACAGAAGTTTATAAGTAAAATAAACTATTCTTGGATCAAATGGATTATAATTGGTCCCTATTTGTGATTTTTCTTGCAGGCCTCAACCGTAGAGAGGATAATGAAGAATTTACGGCTTGAAATCACACAGTTGAGGAGATCTCTCGATGAATCCAGGTATTTTTTCGTGAATTGCCGGACCAGAATATTTTGTTTTGCATTATTATCCTGATTGTATTGCTTACCAACCTTGTATGATAATGTGAAACAATTTTTCATTTCATCAGCAAACTCAAATTTTCATGGTTGTGTGTTCTGTGATTGTGACTGCTCTATAAAATTGATACTGAGATGGAATACGAGCGGAATCAAGAAGTTTGTCGACAAATGTTAGAAGCTATGCTTACTTGATAGCGGTTATTGATCAGTGTTTCTTTTGCCAGGTCAGATACTGAGCGACTACAGAGTCTTACGGCGAAACAAGCTAAAACAATTGAAGAAAACATGCTGTATATCAAAGAGTTGGAAGATAGAGAGAGGGTGTTAACTCAAAATGTAATTATCTGAATGACTCCTTCGTATGCATTTTTCCAAAGCATGCTCTTTTCGACTCTGATTTAATTCTTCTGGTCTATTGCTATTATAAGGTTGAGGAACTCTTGTTGGAAATAAAAGCAACCGAAGAAGATGTTGCTAGATGGAGGGAAGCTTGTGAGTTGGAAGTGGAAGCTGGGAAAAACGAGATCGAAGAACGCGACAAACTGGTAAATATCTCTACTTGATAATGAATTTTTTTGATTAAAGGTTCTTTTCCTAATCAATAGCATTCATATATTTTAGCTTACACAATACCTGGATTCAACACAATCCATTCACAAGGTACACCAATATCTGCCGGTTTTTTGCTCCGTCTGTCCGTTTCTCTACTTGTTTTTTTGTTTTTTTTTTTAAAAAATTTCTAATGCACGACTGTTTCGTTAGGTTGACATTCTGAAGAAAGAGTTGGAGAAAACAAAGACGGCGTTGGACATATCGAATGGCAAGTTAAAGCTAAAAGAAGAGCTTGCAGCTGCTGCAATGGCTGCCCAAGCAGCAGCAGAGAAGTCTCTGCAACTTGCTGATAGCAGGGCTGCAGGACTTCGTGAGCAAATTGAGCAACTTACAAAACAATTAGAAGAAGCCGAAAGCAAAGAGAGGAGTCGCCTAAAGGTTAGGCACATATGTTGGCCATGGCGAGTCCTTAGATTGAACGCAACAGCCAATAATAATACAAACAATAGAACTCAGAATGTAAGACGGATGCTACCAGAAATGCAAGCCTTACTTCATTCTAGTGTTTGATTTATCACAATCAACAATTTACATTCTTCTTCATGATCAGGTGATGAATCTATTTGAATCACCATTTTTTCTTTTGTAAATCCATCCTTCATCCGCGTCAGTCCCTTGTATTTATTTCTTCATTTATCAAGATCGTATATGGAGTAGCTTTACTGATACCTAATAGGTTTCATTTTGAGTTTGGACAACTCTTCCATGATTTTACAATTGGTTTGGGGTTTGGGGGAGGGGGGATACGACTCGAACTCACAACCTCAATTATGTAGGTGCGAGGTTGGAACATTTCAACCAAGGCTGTTTTCTTTCGTGCTAATGTTTCGACCTGCATCTGAATTTTTTCATTCTACTATCCATCACCCTCTAATGATTAGTGGTTTTCTCCAACAAGAATTGTTCTTCATTATAGCTTCTGATATTTAGTCGAAACAGAGGAAATTTTTTATCAATATTTTAAAAAATCGAGTTACGAATTTCGTGAGTTCTTGCACATGAAGATTTCTAATCAAGTTGATATATAAGATGATGATGCATTTTGTTTACAACAAAAAAATCAAAACTAAACATCTCAATCCAAGACACAACCTAAAACTGTTAAAAGAAAATCCAGGTATCATCATCACATTACAAGATCAAAGCAACATTCATGCTTCGCAAGAACAACAACAGAAGAACTTCTTGTACACACAACTTCTTCAACAAGTATTGAATAATTGTCTAGCTGAAAATATCTCCAACTCCCATTTTCATCATTTTAGTAATCTGTAAAACAAAAACTGTAGTTAAACGCAAGCTATGAAAAGACGTTTGTGTGAGAGTATGCGATGAAAAATGGTTCTACAAGCCATACACAACTCCAAACTAAATATTTGAAACTGGCTCTTTAATAGAAGAAAATAAACAACTTTGATCATTCCAATAATAAAACCAACAAATATACCTGCTTGGATGAAAGGTTGAGCGCTTTCAAATCATCAAGCTGTAAAACAAAATATTAATTTGATTATCATCACAAACTTTTGTTGAAGTTAAAATTGAATATGCTTCATCCAGTTTCACGCTTACCTCCTTAAAGGGTTCTGGGGATTCATCACGAAGTTTAAGAATGCAGCTTGCTCTCTTCTCTCCGATTCCCTATACGAATGCATCCCATTAATACAATTGGTATGATGATAATTGATAAGTAAGCAACTAAATTAGTGTTTTAAACTTTTAATATTGAAGTGTTCCTCACCTTTAAGCTCTTCAACTGTTCCCTGTCAACAAGAGAAAATATCGTATGAGCTAGGCAAGATTCGATATGAAATAAGTATGGAAAAGTTTAGTGGCTCGGAAGTAGTTAACAAAAAACCAAAAATTTTACTTACTTGCTACCGGTATTCAAAAGCTGTAGATAGTTCTGAACATAGGATTTCTACAACAAAAAAGACAAGTAAAATTAGCAAAGTGAAACTTAAGTAATTAATTCAGAGAAAATTGAACAAGAAAAGTAGAGTACAACCTTCACTTCTGTACCCAACGTATTAAATATTTCCCAAGGACTATTCATGTCTCCAACCTCACATCTGCTACTCATTCCAATACTATGCATAGGAGTTTTCGGTTCCTCAACACCAGTCAAAGCTGGGACCTTTGGTAATGTATCATTGTTGGGTGGGAACTCTAAACATAGGGGAGTTGACATCATTGACTTAAAATTTTCAGAAAGTTTAAGTATCTGTGTACTGATTGGTGGAGATACATCTTTATTGACAAGTGAGTTACAATTTTCCTTATCTATATTTTGACCTGTCACAGGAATATACAAGAGAAAAGCATATCAAATTAAAAAGGAAAAAAAAAACAAAAACATAATCATTTGTAGAAAATTAGCTTTTATGTTTCACATGTACATACTTTCTTCAGCAAAAGACAACATCAAGCTGTTGTTGATGGCAGGAGTAGCTTCTCCGTGATTTTCCTCAGCTACCTGATTTTCCTGAGCTTGCTCCTGGGAACACAGACTCAACATATGAGAACAGGTATCAACGAGCAAGTATTTAAGTCACTGAGAAAAGTCAAGTTACCTTATCTAACACTATAGTTTCTTGTGGATTAATAGCTCCTAATGGGGAAAAAACCTGAAAGTGAAATGCAGACATTAATTTAAACAACTTGTGGTCAATTGACTATATACTATTCAACAGAAGTAAATATATAATTGTCATTTCTATCACGGAAGCCGAATCTGTACCCACTGGCACAACAGATACATAACTTTCCTGCATAATATATCAGTCGATGCCAAAATGTTATAATCTAGCACGGTAGATGGAAAACAGAAAGAAGTGAATAAGTAAAAGTTCCCATTTCTGAATCACTCTTCATAATGCAACATTTCAAGTGGATTTTTTTTTGCAAAATGAAGATCTTATCTGATTTTGGTGAAAATTTTGTTCCAAGTACCATCCCAACATTTATCACTATTGACTTCCTGATTCCTAATAAATCAAGGAAGAATGTTATTTGTTTAGATGTTAATGTATGCCTTACTGGATAGGGATCATATATGGGAACTGTGTTATATTAAGAAATAGGTAAAAATTGCATTTCCACAAGTTAAGAACAAGAACAAAAACCCACTTGTAGAGGGGCAGGTGCTAAATAAAATCCATCAATATTTATCAACAAATCAACTAATACTCTTATGCAATATGAACCATAAATTAGTATTATGAAATACATTACCTCTTGCTGCACAGAAGAATCAATAGCTAAAGCAATGTCTGATGAGGAACTGGCCTGCATTAAAAATTTAGATGCCTTGTATTAAGAAATAGGTAAAAAATGTGTTTCCACAAGTTAAGAACAAGAAACCATATGTAGAGGGGGAGGTGCTAAATAAAACTCAGTAATATTTATCAACAAATCAACAAATAATCTTCTGCAATATGAACCATAAATCAGTATATAACATTACCTCTTGCTGCACAGAAGGTCCAATAGCTGAAGCAATGTCTGATGAGGAACTGGCCTGCATTAAAAATTTACATGCCTTAACACTGGTTGTAGAACAATTTATTTATTTATTTTCTGAACCTCTTTAGTTTATAGATCTATGAAAAAGAAAAAGGTATGGTTTAAATATTATTATAGTGAAAGGAACAATATTATGATTGTTTTTTTTTTTTTTTTTTTTCCTGAACCCCTTCTCACAGGTTCCTTCCCTTTTAAAAAAAATAAAATAAAATAAAATAAATTATGATAGTGAAGATAAATCCATCAAATCCTTACATATTGGCTGAAAAGTTTAAACGTTTCTACAAATGGGTTAGCATCTTCACTTGTTTCTTCATTGTGACATTGCCGCTAGACTTTGGGTTAGATTGATAAGGAAGCTAAGATTATGTGGGTGGCCCTGGTTTCATATGGCTCATTTCTAATGGAGAATAACCATGCTTTTGGAAAAGAAGACAAAGCTAAAGTCTTATGGAAATGTTCAGTTCTTGCTTTGTTGTGGGTAATTTGGCAAGAGAGAAATAGTAGAATATTTGAAGATAGACAAGAAGACAACATCAATTGCTTGTGGGATAGAATCAAATTCTTGGCTTCCCTTTGGGCTTCCATCTCTGAAGAATTCCAACATTTTTTTTCATCCTATTAAATTGGGAAACAGTTTTGGTAGCTTTGTTTTTATTTCTAGTGGGACTATGTTCATAAAAGTCTCTATACTTGATTTGTAGTCTACAAAAGGTTTTTGAGTTGTAGACATCTTGTTCACCTTTGTTTCCTATTTCCTTAATGAAATCATTCTAGTTTCTTATCAAAAAAAAGTTTTTAAAAAAAAAAATGTAATTATGACACCCATAACAAACTAAGAAAGTAGGTACCTTCTCAGATATCTTCTTAGATTTAGTCAAGTGGCTTGCTTCATCAAACAGTTTCCTTCTAGTAGAAAACGAAAAAAGAAAATCAATTGGATATTTCAATATGTATGCAATATACAGGAACTGATCCATTGAGGTTCATCAAGTGTACAGGATCATAGTGGGATATAGTTAGTTTCAGTAGGGACCTTGAATATATACCTTTCTTTTATCTCAGAAGTCAATCCATAGGCTTTATTTATAGAAAAATGCATTTGGGGCTTCCTGCTAGTAGAAACACTCCCAGTTAACTGGCTCTTATGTGAAGAACGCACCATAGGCTTTGCTGAACTTTTAACTTTCTTTGCAGTTTCTGGGACAGTCCGATTAACCGCTTGGCAAGACTGAGATGCTAAACTCATCATGTACATTGAATCTTGGCAGAAAGATGGGTTCTACATTCAGAAAAGATAAAAAAAAACTCAAGCAGATGAAACTAAGATCATTGAATTATATATACAAATTCTTCGTAAATTAAAAACCAGAAGCCCAATGTCTTACCAGGCAAGTGAGCATCAGAATTCTGCTCTTCCCTCCTAGAGAATCTTGCAACATTCTTGTGAGTTTGCTTTCCCGATATGGTACATGGTTTTCATTGGCATTTAGAGCACTAACAACTTTGTGTAATGCATATATGGACTTATTAACTTTAGTAATCTCAATAAGATTAAGGCCTTCACTACTCTTCCTTCGAGCATCCTCATAACCTGACAAAGGCAAGGGATCAAAAACAATTACATGACTGCCATAAAAATGCTGAAAAGAGTATCCATTTATTTAGCTGAATGAACAACTCCAACCTGCCAAGTCAACGAAATTCATCTTTCTAGAAGGAACGGTTTCTGATGTAGATGATATATGTACTATTAATCCTTTGTGACTCCGATGGGTACATTCACTTGCTATTTTTTGCATTGGTTTGCTGGAATTATTCCCCGCAGGATACAATTTCTCAAATTCAGAAATGGATTTCACAGGAACCTTAAAATCAAAATGAAATGGGAGTTAAACAAGAAATGTCTCATTGAAGCTCACCCATACAAACTACCTTAAATCCAATAAATTGAAAACAGCAAATATCTTGCCTGAGAGAGCCCTTTTAGTTGAATTATTCCTTGACCATCTTTCAGTACTGTGACTGTTGATCGTTTTGGATCTAAGAGATCATACACATGGTCTTGAGAAATCTCATAAACTGATACACTGATTGATCTTCCAATCTCCTCAACCCTAGAAAGAAATTCAGCCACAGCTAACACTGCCAAACCCGGTTCCTTATCTGAACCCTTCACAACAAAATGGTTCCCTAAATAAGTATTACTCATACTTCCTATTACATACAAAAAAACAATCCTCAAAAGTTAATATAAAGAGAAAAAAACGAAACCACGAATGACTAAAATCCAACCTGAATCGCATGAGTCTTCCCACTGCCTCTTGCTCCAAAAGCAATAATTGTTGCATTGAGACCATCAAAAACTCCTTGTATAAGAGGCTTCACTTCTCTTTCGAAAATCATATCATTGCCTTCATTTTGCTCATAGCAATAATCCAACTTGTAAGACTCTTTACGGCTGCAAAAAGAAGCAACTTTTCAATTCCTATGCGTTATCTAGTCTATTGCAAACCAATTGATACCCCAAAACAGACGATAAAACATTAAAACTATGTTTGTTTAATATGAATTCCAAGATTAGGAAAGAAAAAAAACTGAAAATTCAACAGAATTTATCATTTCCAATTAAATTTTTAAACACTTTCATGAAATTAATAATTTCACATTTCTTCAAATTTTCTACCAAACAACTCATCAAAAACTCAATATTAAATAATTCATAAAATCAAAATAAAAAACCACAAAAACCAGCTGAAAAAACCCTAGAACTATCAAACGTCCACAAACAAACTAACAATTTCAAATTCCTATACTAAGGAAATTGAAGATTCACCTGCTCGTTTGGTCATCGCCGCCGAAACGAGGCTTGATTGCGGACGCCCAATTCGCTGGTCCGGCCTCCAGATCTGCGAATCCTCTTATCTTCGCTACAACTCTAATACTCCGGCTCGGCCTCGTCATCTTGTCGAGAACGTCGCGTCTCGGCGTCGGCGTCGGCGTCTCCATTAAATTTATTACAAAGAACCGATGATTTTCAGAGAGATTTTAATCGCAAGGAAACGTAAACAGAAACTTTGTTGATAGAGACTAGAGAGAGTTCTTGTGTACTATCAAGTCTAATAGCCGTTTGTTTTTTCAAATTTGTTTTCTCTGGCGCTCCTGTTTCCTATATCGGAGATTTCGTTATAAATGCAGGGGCATTTTTGGAAACAAAAAAATTCAAGGGGCATTAACGTCAAAACACACCAAAAGATTGTCATTTGACTCACTTTAGGTCGTATTATATGTAATTTCGCGTTTTCTTTGGGTTTTTTTTTTTTTAATTTTCTCGACTACCAAACAGGGGATTTGAGAGAAGAAGATGATGGACGAGAGAGGAGCAGCAGAGAATAATAATGGCGGCGTGAAGAAGATTACGTCAGCGTGTGACGTGGAGGCTTTGAAGAAATGCTTGGAAGAAAACAAAGGTGACTACGTGAAGTGCCAGTCACAAATTGAAGCTTTCAAGTCTTCTTGTTCTTTGAAAAAACCCAACTCTGTTTCGAATTCTAAATCGTAGCTCTCGTCAACTCTGGTGCGATTTCTGATCTATGAGAAGACCAATTTTGTTGTTTTTTTGATGAAACCCATTTGCGTACTTGCTTTATATTAGCAGAATAACCATGAGAATTTCTTGTACTTGCATTTGAATCTATAAAGTTACAGTTTTGCATTCGAATCTATAAAAAAAGTTACAGTTTTTGTTGGTTTTGTCATGACCTGTGTTGAATTATCAGTTTGAAGTTGTGATGTTGAATTTGTGGAATTTTGATTTCCTGTTAACTGTGTTTGGGAAAAAACGAATAAAAAACAAAACAATGGAATATCTGCTTCAAATTGCAAGACAAATGCAAATAAAAAACAAACTTTTGCAGAACAAAGACTACAAAGATGATATTTACAGTACTTGAGTGAAGAACATTATATAGCCAGTGGCACCCATTTAATCACACAAAATATTTACCTAAATGTGACTACTTGTCACTCTCCAACTACCTCAATTCATCCCCACCACAACCAACTTGGATACATTGACCTCCTCCAATTGAAGTTTCCTTTGAAACTCTATATACATTATACAAATGCCATACAAAAATCACTCATTGCATTGCTTTTGAATCAGAATCACTCCCACAATACAAACCTCAACTGCAAACTCTGTTTCGTACGTCTCGAAACTGGATGCTTTCTCACCCCTTCAGAAACCATTTTTCCATTAGCACAATTGAAGTAGAGGATGTGTAAGAAAACATTTCAAATACTCATCCATCCATCAATGATATTGGATAAAGACAATAACTAAATGAGCAACCATTGTTTTAGCTTCCAAAACTGTTTCGGCTTACCCTTGCAAATTCCAATAGCTGAGACCATCTGTCCATATTGAGGTTGCTTTATTATAGAGAGCCTGGAATAGCAACAAAACATCAAAAGAAATTAATTATACACGCCATATTGAAAAAAACTGGAATTTGATTACGTTAAGAGTCATTGTCTAAAATGTTCTGGGATCTCATGGAGCTCTGTTAGTTTCAATCTTATTAGACAGAGATTCCTAGCTTAAGAGAAATTATAAAGTCAAATTATAATGATTCAAACACAAGTCTGAAGAATGTATAAGAATGGATATAATTTACAATTCTCCTAATATTCAACAACAACAAGAAACTGTTGTTGCCTGTGTGTTGTTTCTGCTAAACAAAACACTTTCTTCCATTCCTGCAGAACACTTGTCTTTTGTCTATATTACTAATCTACACCTCCATTCCTACAGAACCCAAAACACTTTCTTCCCGAAACTGGCCTACCATCTCTCACAGTTCTTCTACTGAAGATTTTAAGTTTTAACATGCAAAAATATTTCTTTAAATCAACTCTTGCATGATAATGTGAAGCATAACAGACTAACAGTCAATAACATAAGTCTATAGTTCCAAAATTCAAAAGGGAGTTTTTATTATGTCTCCTACCTAGTAGCACTTATATAGAGCACAGACTTACAAAAAATAAAATGAAAATTTGATAAATTAAAATACCAAAACTTATACAAGCTAATATTTACAAGAATAGTAAAAAAAAAAAAAAAAATGACTGACCTTGGTGGGCAAAGACAGATCCGAGTCGAAATCCAAAGTCCAGTGAGTTTTGGCAACTGTAAGGTAGAAGTGGGTCTGGGTTGGTTAGGATCGGGTATGAGTGAAAAAGAAGAAGAGGATAGAAAGAGAAGATGGTTATAGTGTGTCCGTGTTATGTTTCTGCACAAGGAAGTAGAACAATATCAACGTTGTTGCTTTATGTAAACATCACATCATCGTAAGGAGATTGCATGAGTTGAATGATGAAGAACAAAGCTTTAATGACAAGCTTCGACCTTATCTAGACACCCAGACTCAGTTGGAAACAAACCCCTCATCACTCAAAACTGGGTTGATTTGATCACGACTCAGACAAACGAGTCAGAAACAAACCAATAACACGATAACCGAGACAAAAACCACACGTTGATGTGTTAGGGAGAACTAATAAACAAAGACCAAACAAAAACAGTGGAAACTTTAAATTCAAATTGCAAAGGGAATGAGCCTAAGACAAATACAAAGTAAGATTTTGCAGAAATAGGACTACAAAGATGAAATGAAAAGTACATGAATGAAGAACATTATAATAATTTCACAATAGCTTCTAATATTAGGCTGTGAATTATGGCCAGAGGCACCATTGTAAACACACAAAATATTTAGCTAAATGTCACTGAAGGTATGTGCTTAACTTTATAAGAGTCTTCTCCTCAGAGCTTATTCACAAATAGACTTCTCATTGTACAGATCTCCAACTCCTGAAGAGTGGTTGCAGACATTATTCCAATAGGAAGCTCCTCTAGCTCTCGACAACTTGAAATGCGCAAGTGTCTGAGTCTTGGCATTGCACCATCTTCTATTGTCAATACTTGTAGTAAATTCAAGCTTTCAAGTTCTAGGATATTAAGTAGAGGAAACCCGCCTGCAGAACAGTGAGAGAACCTCTTTTGCTTTACAGCTAAAGTTGACAACCAGAGACATCTTTTTGATCTACAATTCTCAGACAAAAAGTTTATGAGGGCCCTCTGATCTGGTCAAGTGTTTGATATTCGGCCAAAACAAGATTTCACAATGGAATTGTATGCAATTTTTGCGTATTTGCTCATAATAAGTGAATAACCATGAAAACTTTTTCTACTTGCTTATATAAATTTTTGTCTGTATACTGAGGTGTTGCTGTTTTAGGTTGTGATTTGCATTTTTGGATTTATGAGATTACAACTTTGGTTTCATTGTCATGTCTTTGTGTTGATTTTTCAGTTCAAAGCATTTCATGTGATGTTGAACAATGGCATCAAGATTATGTGTTAGCAATGGAAGCTTTGCTTCAATAAAAATTTCAAGGGCATGAGTGAGCACAGAAGAAAGCATAGCTAAAATTGTTGAACTGAGAATATAAAGGTGAATTAAAATAGTTGAATGAAGAACATTTTCATTATTCTTGAAGTGTCAAATATTTGTCTGTAAATTGTTATTATACAATATATTTACTAAATATGATTGAAGGTATGTGCTTAACTTTATGAGAATCATCTCCTCGCAGCCTGTTCACAAATGCAATTGGCATCCTGATGATCTCCAGCTCCTGAAGAGTGGTTGCAGACATTATTCCAACAGGAAGCTCCTTTAGCTCTCGGCAACTTGAAATGCGCAAGTGTCTGAGCCTTGGCATTGCACCATTTTCTATTGTCAATACTTGTAGTTCATCCAAGCCTTCAAGTTCTAGGAAATTGAGTAGACGAAACCCGCCTGCAGAAATCGCCATTTGGTCTCCCATGTAGGACTGATTTCTCATTCTGAGAATTGATAGCTTCGGCAACTGCTTTAGTACATCCATGGGGTTCATACTGAGAAAAGAACTCTGCAATGTCAACTGGGAAATGTTAGGAGGAAATTCACGTGGACCTGGTATCGTATTTATCCTTCCTTGCAGGAATAGTTTTGTGAGACGGTGGACTTCAGAAAGACCTTGTAGAGATGGAAGAGATGTGGCAGGTATTGAAGAAACTAAATGTAGGGATTCAAGCTGCTCAAGCTCAGCAATGGAATTGCAGAACTTGCTCACATCAGAATCTTCATCCAGTGCTACTCCCAATTTTCGAAGGTTTAACAATTTTCCAGCTGTTTGCAGTTTCAAATTGTTAATTTGAACAAGGGAAAGAGTATGAAGATTCTTCAGAGTATCAATCCTGAGTTTCCCTTTACATAATGAAGCATTCATGTAAAGATGTCGTAAATTCCCCATCTTGCATATGGCGTTGGGTATCTCATGAAGGAATACAGCTCCAGATAAATCTAATGTTTGCAGGCTCTTTAAGTATCTCATGGAAGATGGAAGCTTATTAAGTCTAGAATTTTTCAAACACAAGTACCTTAAATGGATAAGTTTTCCGATCACTTTTGGCAGGTGGCCAATGAACACATTTTCAAAGTCGAGCACTCGCAGTAGCTTGCAATTTGAACAGATAAAATCCAAATGTGAGACCTTCATCCAACGTGTTGGATAACAAAGCTCAAAGTGATGGAATAAGAGGAGAGAACGCAGTCGTGGGATTGCAGGTTCAGAGGCAAAATAACGAGCAAAGTTAGAATGGACGGAATGATGGCGGGATTTTATTGAAGGTTGGAAATCTGTTTTTCCATGTATCTCAATAAATATTTCCTCATTCGCCTTGAAGATTAAAAGGTCCCTCAGTACATCATGGATTCGGCATTGTTTAACTCTCTTATTCACTGTTGTTCTTACCACTTGAACCATGTTTCTGTCAATAAGCTCATTCAAATAGTCTTCTGCGATGACCTCCATTCTTTCTTGTCCTTGTGGAATCAAGCCTTCTGCAATCCATAGTTGGAATAATTTACGCGTTGAGATCACAAAATGTTCAGGGAAAAGGCTTAAATGTAGAAAGCAAGATTTCAAGTGACGGGGTAAATCTATATAGCTCAAAGATAAGATTGCCAATACCCCATGTTGGCCTTTTGCAAAGTCAGAGTTAATGTTGTTGAGAAATCTCTCCCATTCACTCACCAAACTTTTCCTAGAAAGCATACCTCCTGCTACAACGATTGCCAACGGTAATCCATCACATTTCTCCACAATTCTTCTGCCGATATCCTGGAATTCCTGAGGACAATTTGTATCATTACTGTCAAGAAATGCCTTCCTCAAGAACAACTCCCAACTTTCTTCCTTACTTAAAAGGTGCAATTCATAAGGAGTAGTGCGAAGATCAGCGTGCAAAGCAACGTCCCTGTTGCGAGTTGTGAGCATCACTTTACTACCGTTATCCATCTCTGGAAAGGCCCTTTTCAGTGTATCCCAATCTTCCATTGTCCATATATCATCCACAACCACTAAATACCGTTTCCCTAGCAAATGCTCATAAAGCATCTTCTCTAAGCCTTCCTCCTGTAAATTATTAATCGTCTCCAGCAGTTCTTTCGTGGGTCGAGTCACTTCTCTTACAATCCCGTGCAGAACATCCTTGGGTTTGTAGTCCTGCGACACATAAATCCAAGCGAAGCAATTGAAATGGTCTCTCACAACTTCATGGTTGAAAACCCTTTTGGCTAGAGTGGTCTTCCCAATCCCTCCCATTCCAACTAAAGATATTACAGCAAGTCTATTCTCTTTTTTGAGCAATTCTGCCACCAGCTGAGTGGTGTCATTCTCCATGCCGATAACATCTTTATCTACACCGCGGGGAGAGGATCGTCTTAATTGGAAAAGCCTCTCCCTTGATGTAGAACTTGTCCCTTCTCCGATACTTTTGATTCCATAAGTTTCACAACTCCTGGAAATGTCAGAGATTCTTGCCCGGAAGGCCTCAATCTCTTTTCCAACCTTTCTAAGAACAAGTAATTTTTTGAAAATGTAAGCATACCTCATAATAAAGCTGTTCCTCCTCCAGGACTCTATTTTGAGGACAAAGGTGTCAACTATGTCCTCAGCATCATAAGCTGCATTTCTGATTTCGGTCACCCAGTTATGCATCCGCTGGTCGTCTTCTTGCTCTGCATCTGCATCTTTTAAAAAACACTGCATACGTCGTAGTTCATCACGCAGCCACTCAACTTGCCCTCCAACACCTTTCAAGAACTCTGCTTTTTGAACCAGTAAATCGGAAAGGCTTAGTGCAACATGTGAGATTGCAGATTCGGCCATCTTCTGCTCTCTTTTTTTCTTCTTTCAGCCTGCAGAAACAGAGTCAACAACTCATGTCATCTCTCATTTTTATCTTTCAGGCTACAGAGTCAACAACTCAAGTCTTCCGTCTTCGCTTATGTGGATGCAGAAACAGAGTCATAGACTTTCGTGAGGAGGCTCAGTAGCACCGGTGGGGTCTAGAAAACGTGTTCACTTCTATACTTCTATCGCAGCAGAAGTTTCATGTAAATTTCGTCAGGTTTGAAGTTTTTTTTTTTTTTTTTTTTATAGCAGAGTTTCTTGACTTGGTTTATTTTTTATTCCCAGGAAGAGAATACTCAACTTCGATGAAAATTGTAAGGTGTAAAATGAACCTACGGCTGACACATGTCTGGTTTGACACTGTATGTGCTCGAGCCCAGCGAGATTCAGTCGCAGCTCAGGTCGTGTCAAAACTAAGTTCAACGATAATGATACCATTACTATGTATCGTAACTCATAACTCATATCTCGACTTGTAATTTGATACTTCAAGTGACTTGAAAATCAGGAGTAAATGGAACAATTTATTCAAAGGGTCAACTCTTATCGTACAGCACAAGTAAATGACAAAATTATTCACATTTGAAAATTTCCTCCGTTCTTCCTCCATTATCGGCAACATCTTGAGGTACTAAAAATTCTCAGAAGGCTGGTGTAGATCATCAATCTCTTAGTAACGTAAAATATGTCCTAATTATTAACAATAATAATCGAAAAACCGTTCCCCGTAAAGTTACCAGTCAGCAAGCATGGCAACTCTTCTTACACGTCCCAAAGTAGTCAGCTGAACCAATCATGTAGACAGGATTCCTTTCACGTTCCCCCGCGGCAGCCCAATTCGGGCAATTTTCGTCTTCATTGGTGCATTCATTGCTATCCAAGTCAAGTGAATCTTTTGCTTCGTTTGCAGCTCTTACTTGGGAGAATTTAGCAGCATATATGGCCAGTGGCACCCATTTAATCACACAAAATATTTACCTAAATGTGACTGCTTGTCATTCTCCAACCACCCCATCCATCCCCACCACAACCAATTGGGATACATTGATTACCTCCTTCAATTGAAGTTACCAAAAGCAACTGTTAATTTTAGTTTCCTTTGAAACTATATACATTATACAAATGCCATACAAAAATCACTCATTGCATTGCTTTCGAATCAGACTCACTCCCTCAACTGCAAACTCTTTTTGTATGTCTCGTAAACCCGGATGCCCTCACCCGGAAGACAAGTAGTTTCATGAACAACTGCTTTGACTTGAACTTTATGATATTAATTTCAATATTATTAGACTAACATAAGAAACTGTTGTTGCCTGTGTTTGTTGTTTCTACTAAACAAAACACTTTCTTCCATTCCTACAGAACACTTTGTCTTTTGTCTATATTACTAATCTACCCTCCATTCCTACAGAACCCAAATTAAACACTTTCTTCTCAAAACTAAGCTACCATCTCTCACCATTGTCTTGTAATCAAATTTACACTAAATTTGACAACCGGAGACATTTTTTTTTATCTATAATTCTCTCTTTCAGACAAAAAGTCTACAAGGACCCTGTGACCAGGTAAAGTGTTTGATGTTCTGCGCAAACAAATATTCACAATGGAATTGTATGTAATTTTTGGATTTATAAGATTACAATTTTGGTTTCATCATCATATCTTTTGTGTTGATTTATCAGTTACAAGCATTTCATATGATGTTGAACGATGGCATCAAAGGAAGCTTTGCTTCATTAAAATTGCAAGGGCATGAGCTCAGAAGAATGCATAGCAAAAATTGTAGAAGTGTCAAATATTTGTCTGTAAATTATACTTCCAATGTCACCATTGTTATTACACAAAATATTCACTAAATGTGATCGAAGGTATGTGCTTAACTTTATGAGAATCATTTTCACGGACACTGTTCACAAATGCAGTTGGCATCCGGATGATCTCCAGCTCCTGAAGAGTGATTACAGACATTATTCCAATAGGAAGCTCCTCTAGCTCCCTGCAACTTGAAATGCGCAAGTGTCTGAGCCGTGGCATTGCACCATCTTCTATAGTCAATTGTTGCAGTGCATCCAAGAATTCAAGTTCTAGGAACTTGAGTAGAGGAAACCCGCCTGCAGGAATTGCCATTTGGTCTCCCATGTAGGATTGTTTTCTCATTCTGAGAATCGATAGCTTTGGTAACTGCTTTAGTACATCCATGGGGTTCATACTGAGAAAAGAAGTAAGCAATGTCAACTGGGCAATGTTAGGAGGAAATTCATGTGGACCTGGTATCATATCTATCCTTCCGCTCAGGCATAGTTTGGTAAGACGATGGAATTGAGAAAGACTTGGTAGAGATGGAAGGTGTCCATACGGCATTACAGAAACTAACTTTAGGGATTCAAGCTGCTCCAGCTCGGTAATGGAATTGCAAAACCTGTAAACATCTGAGTCATAGCTCAGTGCTACTCCCAATTTTCGAAGGTTTAACAATTTTCCTGAGTTCTTTAGTTTCCAACTGTCAAAATGAATAAGGGAAAGAGTTTGAAGATTCTTCAAAGTATCAATTCTGAGTTTCCCTGTACTTAATGAAGCATTAATGTAAAGATGCCGTAAATTTCCCATCTTGCATATGGTGTTGGGTATCTCATGAAGGAATACGTCTCCTGATATGTCTAATGTTTGCAGGCTCTTCAAGTATCCCATAGACGATGGAAGCTTACTAAGTCTAGAATTTTTCAAACACAAGTACCTTAAATGGATAAGTTTTCCGATCACTTTTGGCAGGTGGCCAATGCACACATTTTCCAAGTCGAGCACTCTCAGTAGCTTACTATTTGCACAAATAAAATCCAAATGTGAGGCCTTCATCCAACGAGTTGGATAACAAAGCTCATAGTGATGGAATAAGAGGAGAGAACGCAGCCGTGGGATTGCAGGTTTAGAGACAAAATAACGAGCAAAGTCAGAATGGACAGAATGATGGCGGGATTTTTTTGAAGATTGGAAATCTGTTTTTCCATGTATCTCAATAAATATTTCCTCATTCGCCTTGAAGATTAAGAGGTCCCTCAGTACATCATGGATTCGACATTGTTTAACCCTCTTATTTACTGTCGTTCTTACCACTTGAACCATGTTTCTGTCAATAAGCTCATTCAGATAGTCCTCTGCAATAACCTCCATTCTTTCATGTTGTTGTGGAATCAAGCCTTCTGCAATCCATAGCTGGAATAATTTTCGCGTTGAGATCACAAAATGTTCGGGGAAAAGGCTTAAATGTAGAAAGCAAGATTTCAAGTGATGGGGTAAGTCAATGTAGCTCAAAGCTAAGATTGATAACACCCCATTTTGGCCTTTTGCAAAGTCAGAGTTGATATTGTTTACAAATCTCTCCCATTCACTCACCGAACTTTTCCTAGAAAGCAGACCTCCTGCTACAACGATTGCCAACGGTAAACCATCACATTTCTCCACAATTCTTCTGCCGATATCTTGGAATTCTTCAGGACAGTTTGCATCAGTGCTGTCAAAAAATGTCTTGCCCAAGAACAACTCCCAACTTTCCTCCTTGCTTAAAAGGTGCAATTCATAGGGAGTAGTACGAAGATCAGCATGCAAAGCAAGGTCCCTGTTGCGAGTTGTGAGCAGCACTTTACTGCCATTATCCATGTCTGGAAAAGCCCTTTTCAATGTATCCCAAGCCTCTATTGTCCATATATCATCCACAACCACTAAATACCGCTTCCCCACTAGATGCTCGTAAAGCATCTTCTCCAAGCCTTCCTCCTGTAAATTATTTATCGTCTCCAGCAGTTCTTTTGAGGGTCGAGTCACTTCTCTCATAATACCAAGCAGAATGTCTTTTGGTCTATACTCCTGCGACACATAAATCCAAGCAAGGCAATTGAAATTGTCTCTCACAAGTTCATGGTTGAAAACCCTTTTGGCAAGAGTGGTTTTCCCTATCCCTCCCATTCCAACTAAAGATATTACACTAAGTCGATTCTCTTTTTTCAACAATTGTGTCATCAGCTGACTGGTGTCGTTCTCCATACCGATAATATCTTTATCTACACCGTGAGGAGAGGATCGCCTAAATTGGCGCAGCCTCTCCCTTGATGATGTAGAACTTGTCCCCTCTCCTATTCTTATGATTCCATAAGTCTCACAACTCCTAGAAATGTTAGAGATTCTTGCCCGTAAGGCCTCAATCTCTTTTCCAACTTTTCGAAGATCAAATAATTCTTTCGGAAACAGAGCATACCTTGCAACAAAGCCGTGCCTTTGATTGGACTCTATTTTGAGGATGAATGAGTCAACTATATCCTCTGCATCATAAGCTGCATTTCTGATTTCAGTCATCCAGTTACGCACCCGTTGGTCTTCTTCTTGTTTTGCATTTGCATCTTTTAAGAAACACTGCATCCACTGTAGTTCATCACGCAGCCACTCGACTTGCTCTCTAACCCCTTTCAAGAACTCTACTTTTTGAACCAGTAAATCAGAAAGGCTTTGTGCAACATAAGTGATTGCAGATTCAGCCATCTCTTTGCTCTCTTTCTCTTCTTTCAAACTGCAGAAACAAAATCAGATTCAGCCATCTATTTGCTCTCTTTTTTTCTTCTTACAGGCAGCAGAAACAAAAGTCTTCGCTTATCTATGGCTGCTGAAACAGAGTCGGTGGCTTTTTCTGAGGCTCTCCGGTGCCTGTGGGGTCTAGGCACAGAAACAAAAGTCTTCGCTTATCTATGCTTAGTTACTTTTCTCCCTTGAATAAAAAGATTTTATTTGATGGAATCATGTTAAGACAGAGATCCTAATCATGACATGTTACTGTAGTATTTTGTTAATGATGTTTATACAACTTATTAATTGAAATATACACTTGGCATTATCCTATTTGCTATGACTAAATACAAATAACAAGCGGACTAATTGCACAAACGTCCCTTACGTTTAGGCATAATTGTATGTATATGGAATTTTTACCCATAATTACACAAACATCCCCTGTAATTAGTTGACTTCGTTAAATCTAACCATTGACCACAATTTTAACCAAAAAATGACCAAAGTGCCCCTAGTTACCTATTTTATTATTAATTATATATATACTTTTCTTTTTTTTTTGACAATTTATATATATACTTAAAATAATAATTATATACAATACTTAATTTATTTATTTAACAATTTTTATAATCTATTTTTTAATCCATTTTTTACATTTTTATAATCCATTTTTTAAAATAAATAAATTAAGTATTATATATAATTATTATTTTTAAGTATATATGTAATTATTTTTTTAAATATATATATAATTATTTTTTAAGTATATATATAAATTGTCAAAAAAAAGTATATATATAATTAATTATAAAATAGGTAACTAGGGGCACTTTAGTCATTTTTGGTTAAAATTATGGTCAATGGTTAGATTTAACAAAGTCAACTAATTACAGGGGATGTTTGTGTAATTATGGGTAAAAATTCCATATACATGCAATTATGCCTAAATTCAGGGGATGTTTGTGCAATTAGTCCATAACAAGCTATACAAACATCATTAACAAAATATTACAGTAACATGTCTGATTAGGGCCCCTCTCTAACAAATAATTACAAGAAGAAGCCAAGAACAATCCCACAACTCAACTCGAACAGAAAAAAACTACCAATTTATAGAACCAGTATGCAAAAATTAAACTAAACAGTAATGCCAGGTATCCCAATTTGTGATGTTCATTTGAATAAACATCAATTATGATTCTTTGAAAATCAGGAGTAAATGGAACAATATATTCAAAGGGATCATTCTTATTGTACAACACAAGTAAATGACAACATTATTCACATTAGAAAATTCATCTCTCTTCTCGAACACAGAACACAAACGATTAAGCCTACATTACCAGCAACATCTTGAGGTACTAAAAATTCTCAGATGGCTGGTGTAGATCATCAATCTCTTATTAATGTAAAATGTGTCCTAATTATTAACAATAATAATTGAAAAACTGATACCCGTCAGCAAGCATTGCAACTCTTCTTACATGTCCCAAAGTAGTCAGCTGAACCAATCATGTAGACGGGATTCCTTTCACATTCCCCCGCAGCAGCCCAGTTCGGGCAATTTTCATCTTCATCGGTGCATTCATTGCCATCCAAGTCAAGTGAATCTTGTGCTTTGTTTGCAGCTCTTACTTGGATGAATTTGGCGGCATATCGCATTTCCCCCTCACGGACAGGACATCTAGCGTGGAAGCTACTCTCGTCAGGAGATGCATTTGGGTGTAGACTGAAAAACAGAATTGCATTTCCTTTGACAGGTCTAAGGACATTGCTGGTCGTCGCACAATCAGACCATGCCTTGCTCTTCACCTGAGACAGTTTGAACTGGGTTTGTTGAGCAAAGATAAAATATAAAGCTAATCTAATTGTGATAATAAAGTGAAACTAAGGTGGTTTCTCTCTCACCTCTGAATTAGGGAAGAGTATCTGACCACCACGAGTGACGTTTGAGAGATACAAAATGACTGTGGCTATCAAAGGCTCACTTAAACTTAATGTAGATTTATTACCAAAGTAATCTAAATTTCGATTGGTCTCTTCAAATCCATAATGCATAACACGTAGAGCCTTACCGTTCTCTAAAGGATACAAAAGCATCAGTTCATAAAGATACATCTCAAAGACTCAAAAAAGAGACTGGATTTTAGAAAAACAAAAAAGGACCGGGATTCGGGAAGATACCTTTAGGAAGGAAAGTCCAAGCTGAAATTCTTTCCTCAATCCTCGCAACAATGTCATCCTAGAATGCAAAAGGTATTAATAAAAGAAGCATATATATTCAGGAAACGTGCCTGAGAATCTTAATGTTTTTTTTTTAAGTGTCAGCCACATGAGTAAACTGTTTACAGGCTTTAGTGTGTAAGGCTTCAACCAGTTTACAACTTGCAAGGATGTAAAATCCAGTTTGAAAAGGTTCGAAGTTCATATGAAAGTACATACAAGTTTCAAGTTTTCCACAGCCAGATCGTTGCAGAGCGCTTACTCAATTGAAATTTACCACTAATAAGAATTTATTGTGTTGAATGGGTTTATTCAGTATTCAGACTATACAACAAGTCAATAGCCATAAAAGACACCTGGGAAGTAGAAACGATGAATGAAACATTTGAAAAGTGAGAATCTAGAGTACCTGCAACATCTAACACTATCCAGAAAGAAAGGAAAAAAAAAAAAAAAAAAACAGTTCATAATTACCTATTTACCTCCATGCTTCATAACACTAGTAGACAGAGATCATGCTAAATTGAGTACCGATGCAAAGAAAAACCATGAAGGAAAAAGAAATGTAAATAGTGGCCAAAGAATAGCTTGACAAAGATTTCAAATCAAACTAATGTTCATCAGCCGAGGTGTGAACTTCCAAAATAAAGGAAACTAAATTGGAACAGGATACAAATAGTAAAGAAAAAAAGCTGTAGTGAAAGACCTTTGATAACACTGCAACACAAATGATGCCAAATACAAGTTGGGGAGGAAAGAAAGAAAGAAAATGCTCATGAGGCATAATGATACCACCTCCTTCTTCAACCAATGCAAATAATATAATCATATTAACATGTCAGCAATGAAAAACTCACTTCTGTGTTCAACTGAGTTATTGTTGCAATCTGCTTATTTGTGGACATTGCAATATGCTTGTTTGTTGAAACATTCCCTGAATTGACAACGGTTTCCAAACTATTTTCTTCTGCATCATCAGCCTAGGTCCAATATGAGTATTTTAAACCAGTGAAGGTGTATTGGATTAATATGTGGAAGGCAACAGGAGAGGAACATACCAAGGATATGAGGTGGTCACACTCTTCATTCGATAGAAAACCGCTATATAGAAAGACCCTATAGCAAGAAATATTATATCAGCTTTTTTTTATCTAAACAAGCCAAAGATACAGATAAAATTAGGGGCATATTTAAAATTGTTCATTCAGCCAAGACTTAAACTAAAAATAGTTATAAAAGGTTTGCGCAAAAACTGTGACCCAGTGCCATTATGATGGCCATTTTACATCATTGAGTGGCACAAAAGTGCATTAAGGAAAATGTTAAATTACTAATAGACTCTTCTACAAAAGTCTAGAATTATGTATTGTGAAAATCTAAGATAAAAATCTCTAAATAGTAGTTTAGTTGTGTGGTTAAAACTTAAAATGTAAAGACAAGAGGTATAGATAAAATGAGTGGTAAAAAGTGAGGTAAATAAAATGAGTTATTAAATTTAAGGAGAGAGGCTGGTGGAATTAACTATAAATAGGGGTGTGTTCTCATTTGTAACAAACACAATAACACAAAACAAAGTCTCTACAAAATCTTTCCATCACAACTCAACTACTACTTATATTTTTATAATATGTGATTCTAGACTATCTACAGAAGAGTGCATTAGTAATTCAACACTCCTTCCTAGTGAACTTTTGGGCTGCTGTAGTCAAGTGAAGTGAAGGCCCTTTCTTTCAACAGTTTTAGTATTTTGTCATTTCGGGATCATCAGAATTATCAAAGATCTTAGTCTTAAACAAACAAACAAATAAGTCAATCAAAGTACCTGACCTTGGTCGCCATGACAGTTGGATAACTCGTGAAGGATTGATTCTGTTAGAAAGGACTGAGTGAACTAATTTTATCACAGTCTCCTGATTGACCTCTTTATCCCTCAATTCCTTTCGACTACTGAAGCAAATAATGGCAAAGAGAAAATATTACAAATAACAGCAGACAATTACCATAAACAAAAAAAAGATAAGGGTATCTTCACTATTTGCTCACAAACATTCATTCAATTCAACACCCCCATGTTAACATAACATAGCTCAAAAGATCATGAAAGATGATTATCCAAGATTCAAAATCTAAAAACTTGGAGACATATACCAACTAAAAATTTACACTTTTTTTAAACAAAAGAACAAGCAACCACATCAAGACTTACTCTCAATTAATAATTCTACATAATATATAAACAAGGGAATTTCTGTAATCAACTTGTTTCCATTTTTAACTCCTACACTGGAATAGAATCTCTAATTGTCCTCTTTTCCCTTTTCACTAGAACTCAGCTCCTTCTAATTTTCATCGTTGATTAGTAAACGTGCCATTAAGAGAACAAAAAAAAAAAAATCTTTCTTGCATCAAATCCCATTTCACTCACAACCTCAACATCAAGTTTAGCTTCCACAAATTGCATACATGTACGCACGAAATCAACACATACACACACAGAGCATGCACATAAACAAAAACCCAGATCAAGAACACCATGAAACATGTTTACATGAATTAAGATAATTTACAACAATATGAGTGAGCAGGGATACAGTCACCACCAAAAATATACACCACATATCCAATTCTGTAAAATGAGTAAACGATAGCTTAAAATATGAGATAATTGAGGTGGGTTTACGTTTTTACCTTTGAGAACAACAACAAAAGAAAGAAAAAGAAAAAATCAAAAGAAGAAACGTCGAACGGAGCGAAGCCATCGATAATTGATGAAGAAAACGAAGAAGAAATGACAACAGGATTCGAGATCGAATTTCGAATCCTCAGCAGAGTTTCCCAATAATTGAGTTTCTGCGTCGTTTTGTGCTTTTCTTCTTCTTCTTCTTCTTCTTTTTGGCTCCTTTTAGATCACGGTCTTGAACTCAGTGGAAGGTTTTCACACTATCGACTGACGCCAGTGACTGTATTCTGGTTTTTTCTGTTTGGATTGGGAGAAATTGTTGGATTAGATCACGGTAACTGGTTATTTTTACTGTCCTAATAATTACTATTTTATCCCAAAATTTAAGATTACCGATTTACCGTGAATTTAAGATTACCAATTTACCGTGACGTGGTGTGGGATCCCATACGTATTTTAATCAACTCTATTAACACATAACATAGTATTTTTTTGGTTTACGCCATCCGGTTTCCGGGTGGGGCGGATCCACCATACAGTGCAATCAGCCTAGACCACACCCCGACTAATCCGGACTCGCACTGGGTCGGCCCACTAAGGGGTAAAGTGCTCTCAATATGTGTAGCTCCGTTCACAAGGGGAGTTGAACCCACGACCTTGCTTAAGGGATGAGAGCGCCGAACCACTCACACCAACACATGATTGGTAACACATAACATAGTTCACCATAATGTTAACTCATATCGTAACGTTATAAAATTGAGATTCCATACGAAAAAGTTCGTCAAGATCAAACATTTAACACGAAAAGAATAATTAATCCCACAATGGACATAAATCCCTCACACGCCTTGAGTTCAAGTTCCCCATGCATCTTGAGTTCAAGTCATATCTTAAATGGACATGGAGATTTCCAAAATCATTTGAAACAACTTCATGCATTTTCTCACACAACACTTTTCTTCTAATATAGTATGCATTATCTTGGCTCATTTTTTGGTTTATCACAATCACATATTCACTTCACCCTTTCATTGATTGATCCCCAGAAAAATATAAAACAAAGCTCAATTTTGATTAAATTGGAACCCAAGTAGTAAGTACAATACAAAATGAATGAATGAATTTGGTTTACTGCACATCAAAATTCATCACTTTCTCTCTGTAGGTTCCTCAATCAATCAGTCATCCCGGTTTTCTCTCTTCTTGTCATTTTTAGATGATAAAACAGACGATTCCTTGCTAGATCCTTGTGAACTATCGCCTTCCTCCTCATCAAAAGTTCCATACTGAGACGGTGTAAAAGCATGCGGTACTGAGAGCGTAACAGCCCTCTGCAGCGCTGCTTTGTACTCTTGAGTGTGTTCTCTTTGTAAAGTCTCCTGCCTTTCCATCCTTTGCTTCTCGGGTATTTGCATGTCGTGATCTTTCTCGTGCATTAACTGTAGTGACAAGTGAAAGAAAATGCTAAGCTTCAGACTATAATTTGGATTTAATCCTTAAGAGCCACTTGAAAAGTATTAACATTAACCATTCAATTGAATTCGAAGAATCCCAAGCAGCAAATAAGAAGATCGAAAATTGGCTTAACTATCTACATAAAGGTAAAAAGATCGAAGAACTTACATGCAGTGCCCTTTGGGCTTCTCTCTCTATCCAAACAATGGCATGGTCAGAAGTGGCGTTACAAGACAGAACTATGTGTTCAAATCTCCCATCCACTGGCACTGCAGTCCTTACAACTGGGGGAAATCTTCCACATCTGCAAGCATATTAAATATTTCAAATGTTCATCTAGGTGGCCAAAACTGAACTTTTTCTCCAGCCTCGGATCTGATCAACCTATCTATATGAGATATGCAATTAATTTTTGTAAGCAATGTAGCAAATCCCATGAATCCCAGGCACCACGATGTATTATTTTAGTTGAAAGAGAAAAGTTGACAGATGCTGACAACATATATTTCGAGCACTAACCACATCGATAACATTGGTGATGCATTGCATGTATACGAAAAAGGAAATTAAGAAACATGCCTAACAATGCAAACACTATCGCAAGTTGCAGCCTTGCAGGGAGTCTCCAATAAACAACAGTACCAATAGGTTAAGTGAGAGACAAAACAATCTTGTTCTGCCTAATTATACCTAAAAGGCTTTCTCTCAACAATGTGATACAAACGACCAGGTGCATACAGTCTCCTTGGATCTTTGAGCATCTTTTCCTCTGACATACACGTATCCCTCATACATCTTAGGCACAATATACATGGCAAGCTGTTCAAGAAGAAAATACATCAATAAGTTGAACCGATACCACGATAGGTAAAATTTCATTTTCTCAGACTGTCCAATAAATCCTTGGCCAAATAAAACATATGCTCGGATATCAACACAGTCCTTTGCTAACAAGTGTAAGATCGTTGCTTATCCTTTCATGACTTTAAAGATCCAAGGACAGTTTTCCTTGGTAAGAAAATAGGCTAATATCAGATACACGTTTAGATAAAGTAGTGTGCATCGCAAATTTATTGGTCATCGAAAAACTTATTTCCCAAGGATGATGATTAATTTCAAGAGCCTATGAGGTGTTAAAGGAAAAATATATAAATGAAAAAAAAAAATGATAAAGTGCAACTATACCAGAAAAGAGACTTGAAAATGTCTTCCAAGGGTGTGGCTGTCCGGGGCAAGAAGTCATCCTGGTTCAGTGTAATAATCACAGTTAAATATAAAGAATAAAGAGGAAGACAGATCAGAGTTAACATTTGTATTTTTAAATTAATTATCAAAACTTGTTTCTTTGGTCACAGTGCTCTATTCTGGCGTATTTATCGATATCCTTGAACGGAACACACAAATCAATTGGGAGCTTCATTGTCACATATGGTTTCCGGTGATGAGGAAGTTTGAATAGCATTAGAAGAAGTATTTCCAGACAACAAAACATTAAACTGTTCATTACACCTAATGTAGAGAAATTGCATTTCTTCATGTTGCAGAAACTCATTTCTGCTAGCAATCTAGTGACATTTATCAACTCATTGTATCAGCAGCTAGTGTAGAATTTAATAAGAAATGTGTGCATGTTAATGTGACTTTAGACAAACTTTGTTTCTTCTTTAAAATTAATGAACACCGCCATCTAAAAAAAATATCAACAAGTCCATAAATATCAGATGAAAGCTTCCTATATGAGAATGACTCTTCTTATGACATGAAACTAATTGAATGTTAATGTAAGTTGTCAGTCATGTCATCAAGTACATATTAAATGCTTTTATCCTGTTCTTTGCAAATAATTATTCAAGGCATTTGGGATTTAATCGAACCTATATTTGTTCATCTATTGCATGTATTTGTTATTATGCAGAAAAAACACAATATTTGAGAGTTGCTCAGTAAACTCTGAAAAATTGTATTCCAAATTTAGAAACGTCAACAAGTAAAGCCCTGGATGGCAGAGAAATTTTTTGAAATTTCTCACAAGTAAAAGGAAATATAACTGGCAACACCAACAAAACAGAAACAGTACAAAAGAGATCACCTTAATAAAGCACCAGAAAACTCTAACATAACATCATAAAATAATAAGACAGAGCATGGCCAAGCATAAACAAAAATCTATATGTTGTTAACATTCATAAATTACTATCATTCTATACTGGCAACCGGGTTATTCAAACCAAAACAAAGGCACCAAACATGTAAAAGAATAAGAACTTGCCTGAAGCACAACAGAATTGATGACATCTGCATATCTGACTGCCAAATTTAGTGACATGCACCTGGCAGGTGCAATAGCATAGCACCTGATCCTATTTCTGTCAATGTTGGCCAATTTATCCTTATTCTGCACCGCCATCAATGCCAACATCGCAGCCACACCTGAGCCAAGGGAATGTCCGGTGAAAGTCAATGTATAATTTGGATACTTCTCCACCAGTCCCTTCAAAATTTCAAACTCAGATTCCAAAACCAACTCAGCAGCCTTCAGTAGCCCATTGTGGACATACCCACCATCAAACTTTTTTTGCCCCAGCTTATTATCCAAAAGCATTTGATAGTCACTCTCTTTTGCAAGATTAAGGCCCCTAATGGCAAGGACTATATCGGCATGGCCATGGTCAACATACAGTATATAGGGAGGAGCTCGTCCTCCAGTATCTTCATAAGTTTTTTTTAGCACTAACCAATCTGGATTAATTCCATATCCTTCTGAGGGCTCCCAAAGGGGATTTCTAAGATCATCTTCATAGACAGCTAGAATATAGCGGCATAAGCGAGGGACAGGCTCAAATTCTTCAGCATTTGCAAGTCCCCATGTCTCACTGTCATGGCCTGCTGTGAGGAGACATCGTTTCCATGCCCATCGAGCGCATGCCAGACAATAAACACACTCAAGGAGAGGGACGCCACATATTATCGACATTGATGCCTATAGCTTCAATATGCTAACATGAATCTTCATCTTAATGGAAAAGTAACTGGGGGAAATAATTCATAGCGGCAAGAGTCAGATATACAATTCTGGTACGGGACAAGATTTCTGTTTCAATAATTCAACTGGGTTGTTGAAGTCACTTACATACGACTAGTTACATAGAAAATTTCAAACTTCGACAAGTAAGATGCAAGTATCAAATAAGTACAGGAAATTATGTAATTTTGTATAGCAGAAGAAGTATGACCCCAAAAATGTTAAGATTTATATGAACTATAAATCAAGATTCAAGAATCCAATGACCAGAACACAAATAGTCAACAGATTTACAATCAACAGAACAAATACAGAATAGAAACTTAAGAAAATGAATACGGCAAAAACTGGAGGG
Organism: Acer saccharum; assembly: GCA_030490815.1. Taxonomy (NCBI): domain Eukaryota; kingdom Viridiplantae; phylum Streptophyta; class Magnoliopsida; order Sapindales; family Sapindaceae; genus Acer; species Acer saccharum. The sequence goes on along the minus strand of CM059866.1, from coordinate 62,636,179 downwards.
AACAGAAAGTGAAGGAACAATTCAAATAACAGCTTTTGAGAGAAGACTTCAAGGCACCACTCACCAGAGATTAGAATAGAAACTTCGTGGAGACCCTTAAAAACTGATCCTTGCAAGAAGAACCAATTTTGGGTCTGAACTCTGAACCCACTAGGGTTTTTTAGCACACTGAATGATCTTGGCCACTGAAGAAATCAAAACTCTAGCATTAGAACAACAAAGAAGAGAAAACAACAGACACCCTTTTAAGATTTCAGCTTGATCAATGAAAATTCAAGCACAAAAACAAAATTTTGTCAGCCCAAAACACAAACTTTAAAAGACATAATTGGCATGCACTTCGATTGTCTGGTTCCAGTGCTTTCATGGAAGAACAACTGAAAAAGACGTGAACTTAAACTATGTGATAATATATATATACATATATATGTTTTTACTGTCAATGATGAGTTGTATAGAAGAGGAAATTATAAAAATAATAGATAAAAAAAATAGTAAATAGAGAGAATTTAAATAGGGCTCTACCTGCTAGTCAATGCCAAAATTGAGTTGGCTGAGGAAGACAACATGGCTTTTTGGATAAAATATTAAGCATTTAAACAATTAAACGTGAGGAATCATTAGTCAGTGGTGTGTTGTGTAAATTTGATTGGAGAGATGCTTCAGTACCTCTGGGGTAAAGGATCAGTTGGCACGCCTGGCCAATAAATGTTAGCCATATCATTAAATTTTATAAACCCAATACTAACAATTCTACATCAGAATCAATTTGCCAGATCATTAAAAATTAACCCTCTGTGACTCTATCTTCTCTTCTTCACGAACTCCTCTGTAAATCTAAGAACATCTCCGATGTAAAAGTGGTTTGCATACCAATAATTATTGACATGACAACAATGTCAAGAGATTTATTTTCTATGTGGCATAAAATATACTCGATAGACAATCAATTTAAAATTTGGTCTCTAATACTTCCGTCTAAAACATAATTGTTTTTAATGACGTGTCCATCTTTTTTTCCTATTTTATTTTCTATTTTATTTTCTTACCAAAAATATATGAAAAATTAATGTCAGTTTTAAATATTTGTTAAATCAAGCTAAAAAATAGTTGTGCAACAGACCGTCTGAAAGTGGATGGTCAGGTTGACAATGTATAATATTTTTTTTACCACATCAGCTTGAGTTGAATATGTAAGGTTGCATAGGAGACACAATTATTAATATAACATTTATTTATCCTACGTGGCATCTCCTTTTTTCACAAGCCACGCATAAATTGGAGATGCACTAACTTTACAACATCTTTTCTTTTGCTCATGGCTGCACTACAATTCCTGGTCTCTCCCACCCAAATATCATAAATCACATGCTTCATTATCTTTTTCCTAAATTTCCTCTCAAAGTCCTCTTCCTCTCAATCCATTTATTTTATATATTTAAAATAAACAATATTAAAAAAAAATGAGGATTGTTTTTCTTGTTGCAGTATCAACGGAGCAAGAGGAAGTGTTCCTCCGATTTGGAGAAACTCGGCGAAAGAAGGAAGCCAAGGGTTCATCCGATCTGGAGGAAACTGCTTCTTCCGGTGGAGGCCTCTATTTTTATTTTATTTTTCAAAAATAAATTTTTTTAGTTTAAATATTTTGGAGGCCACCAAGCCTCCATTCTTTTTTCTCAGTGCATTATGATATAACTTCATGATGATATTGAATATGAGTCACCAGTTTTATATGCTTTAGTGTCCGTTTGGGGGAGCTTGTTTACTGGCTAAAAGAGCTTTTTTAATTAAAAAAGCTCTTTTCAATTTTTTTCGTGTCGTTTGGTTGACACTCCAATAGAGCTTTCGGCGATTAAAAAAGCTGTTTTACGTCTACTTGAAGAAACTCAAATTTTAGGCTTTTCCAAGCAGACTTTTTTGAGCTTTTTTAAAAAACATTAAATGTCTGATATAACCCTATCATATTTTATTAATTACACAGTATCTTTTTAAAACCCTAATCAAATATTTTTTTTACACGTTAAACACTACTTCTCAACAATAACATGATGATTAGATAGATTGTCACGATGTTTCATAGACAATCTGTACCTATCTTAAAATTCTGTGCTCAACTTTAACTTGACCAAGTGAAATTGCAAAGCAAATTAAAATGTTTTTGAAGAAGAAGGCATTACAATACATTTCCAAGAAGACTTCAAATTCTGAACTTACACTGAGAATATCAACCATTGAAAATTGAAAAATTAAATGCATGAAAAATAATACAAATAACAGTGGCACCTCATGACATTATAATATCCATAAATAATCAGTGAAATATTGACCTGAGGGCAAGAACTCAATACTACATAAACTTAAACAAAGCAGGAGACGGCAAAGTTCTTGGAGATTCCTCACAAATTACAATCAGTATAAATCATTAGCATTTTGCACACCTTGGCTGACATCCATACCACGACCAACAGTATCTCTTGGGGGTCTGTATCATTATGGGATAAAAAATACTCAACATTATCATCAAGGGATCCGTCCTCCACAAATCAATCTATATAATAAAGTTTTTTTCAAAAACATTAAAAAAAAAAAAAAATGTTCTCATAATCTTTATATTTGTTTGATGAAGTGTTAAATTATTTTATATATATCCTTTTTGGTAATTATATCATTTAAAAGAGCTTTTAAATTTTCTTTCACCAAACGATCTACGGTTTAAAAGAACTTTTTTTAATTGACAACCAAATGACCAACATCTACTCCCTGAAAGCTCTACTTGTGGAAACTCTACTTCAAAAAGATCTACTACAAAAAGCTCTACTTGAGAAGCTCTCCCAAACGGACTCTTAACTTCATGGGGACGTCTTGACCAGATCGGGACTATATATATATATATATATATTGTTTTAGTTTAAATCACTAAATTAGAACATATGACTTCTTCTTCTTTTTTTTATGTTTTAGGATTTATAAAAGTAAAAATTATTACTCTAGAGATGAAATTTTTCAGATTTATGAAAATTTTAATCGATGGATTTTAAAATTTTAGAAATGAATATGTTTAGAAAAAGATGATAATAAGAGTTATAACTTGTAAGAGAAGCAGGCCAACAGGGACATGAGTTTTTGACCTGGTATATTGGTTTTGACATGGCAGCATATAATATTAAGTTTATTAAAAATAACAATGTGGTGAATATTTATTGGTTAGGCGTGCCACCTCATTCTTTACCCCTTAGGTACTGAAGCATCTCTCATTTGATTGAATTGTATTGACATTTTGGTCTTTTTAGTTGTGTATCAGTGTCAGCTGTGCCTTGGAGGGTTGATGACTTGTAGACTTGTTGACTTGTTGACTTGTAGTTGAGTTAATTGTGTATGATAAAGTTTGATACTTAATTATAAAGTTTTAAACGGGATAATATTGGTTCGGTAGTAAAATCCAACATCTGTATCATGAGATTGTAAGTTTGAGTTTTTCCCTTTCCAAAAAAACCTCAAATTTATGTAATAATGTAATACTTCAACAACAAAAATAAATAAATTTATAAACTAATTTCTCATCCGATTCTTGATGGGTCAAGGGTTGGTTGAGATTTATCGAGATCGGATTAAGGTCTACAACTCTATTGATATGGCAAGACCTTTTGATATCAAACACTACATACATAAACATACATTGAGGTTTTTAATCTTACTACACAAAAAAAAAAGAGATATCTTATCACAAGCATAAAAAGCGGAATGTACATCATTTGAGCTAAAAAGCTTCACTTTTTATGTAATTAGGTTTAAATTCTCCCAAGTCATAAATATGATCAAAACATTTGTGAGTCAGAGATGATATGAGATAGATGTTTCTAACATGAGAATTGTTTAAACATTGATTACCATTTGTATATTTATTACATGTTTATTATAAGTACAAAATAGTCACTCGTTTAATCGATACAATTTATATATTTCATTTATGAGTATTATGTCACAACCCGCAAAATCAAATTCTGGATTCTAGCCAAGGTGCCCAAAAAGCCCACAACAAGGCAAAGCTGCTGGAAGATTCTAGATAATTCCACACACTTCAAGTGTTGGTTTGCTTCTGGAAGTCTCTAGATGATAAAAGACTCTAGGCCTTTCTAGAGCACTCTTGTACATATCTGGATATATATAGAAGTATCTAGAGATATGTAGATATCTGTATAGAATTCTAGGTGTTATAGACACTTATAGAGAATTCTAAAAACTTGTAAATATTTCCGGAGACAAATCCTCCACCATTAGATCAAATTGATCATAGTCATTCATTGAGGAGGTGGCACTCTATAAATAGCTAACCCCTCCCATTTGTAAGGCATCCAAGCCTATCCAACTCAATTGTAATCAAAGCCTTGTAAAGCTTTCCTAACAGCAATACAAGCTTTCCTTTACATTCCCACAAGCTCTTCCAACCCTTTTCTCTAGTCTATCTTTTGCATTTGAGAGTGACAAGCAAGACTTTTAAGGCTTACTTAGCAACATTCACCCAGAAGTTGTCTAAGTGTCGCACGGGATCCGCTGCATAAATCTAAGCATGTGACGATTAGGTGTTCCAACTTATATCTTACCCTGTATCCAACTAATTTATCGTGACATTCACGATGTGGTAAATATAGTAAATTATCACTACAGTATATACCATGTGGTGACTTGAATTTATAATAAATTCAGAGTTGTGGGAAGGAATATATGATTTGAACCACAACCCCATGATATAATGTGTGAGCGATATACCAATGTGTCAATCTCATATTGTCTACGAAGTGTCGTTGAAAGTGATAAATGTTACAAGTTACAACCAATAAATGTATTTAGTATTCCTCTTCCAATATGTGTTTAAATTATAGACCGTAATTTCTTATAATAATTTCACAAACTACCATTGTAAAACTATTTTACAACAAATTGTCAAAAGAACCACAAAGAAATTTGTGTACTTAAATAAGTTTTGATATAATATATTATTGTTATTCATATTGAGAGAAACTATATGGATTCTACATATTCTTTAATGTTGGCAATGAAATTCATTTATCAAATTAGTTGTAATTATCCTTCAAAATACTACCAAGGAAATAACACATGCGTTACATATGATTGAAGATCAAATTTGCACAAACATTATTATATAAATGTTATATTGTGATTTTATAAAATATAAAAAAGTATCGTCAATAACAATAAATATCACCCTCGTATAAACAAAGAGATAATCTTAAATTTAACGATAATATTTTCATTTAACAAAATATTATAGACATATCGTTCCAAATATATATATATATATATATATATATTACAGACGTATAAATTAGATTTTAAAATGGGGTAATTACCCTGGTGGCTATCGACTTATACCGCCACTATAAAAATGGCCATCAGATGGGGAATTGGTTTAGAAATGACCATTTTTGGCAAACAACATTACACTAATGGTCATTCCGTTATAACACCGTTAATTTTTTCTAAGAATGTTATAATGTTACACTAATAGCCATCAATTTGTTTACTTGGTATCAAAATGGCCATTATAATCATTTTTCTCCAAAATTACTCTAGTGGCCATACATTTTGTCTCCTTCAACTAATCATTTTTCTCCAAAATACAATTTTTTTTTATTTTTTTAAAAACAAAGTTGGAGATCCAATATAAAGATTGCCCCTCCTATAAAAAATACATAGACACAAAGCCCAATTCATGCAAAATAGCTCCTGACACAAAGCCAAACACATCAGATGAACAACAGAGAAATTTTGGAGGTTAACCTGTTTTGCAATGATATTTTGTGCATGAATTTTATTATGTTTGTGTTTGAGCCAAGTTCGTTGAGAAAGAGAGATAAATTTGTTAAACATGACAAAATATATTATATGATAATTGGTTAAACATTTTTCTTATTAAAAAAAGAGAAAATTATACCATATCTCCTTGAGATTTGCCATTTTACATGTAGAAACAACACTATTGAAAATTGACACTCACTTCTCTTACCGTTGGTTTAACCATTAAATTTAATACCTTGAAGTGTAATATCATCATTTTATTATTAATTTATTTAACTCATGGGTCTCCATCATCCATCTTGTTCTATGGACGGTTGAGATCAAATATAAAAATTAATAAATTAGTGAGAAAAAAAATGGATCTCCATAATCCATCTCAAAGATGGATTCAGGAGATTAAATATTTTTTTTTTGGATCACCACTTTTTTTATAGGAGGGGCAATCTTTATATAGGATCTCCAACTTTGTTTTTTTAAAAAATAAAAAATTATATTTTGGAGAAAAATGATTAGTTGAAAGAGACAGAATGGATGGCCACTGGAGTAATTTTGGAGAAAAATGATTATAATTACCATTTTAATACCAAATGAACAAATTGATGGCCATGATTGTAACATTCTTAGACAATGTTAACGGTGTTATAACGGAATGACCATTAGTGTAACATTGTTTGTCAAAAATGGTCATTTCTAAACTAATTCCCCATTTAGTAGCTATTTTGATAGTGGTGGCACAAGTCGATGGCCACTAGGGTAATTACCCCTTAAAAAATTTACTCTTCAATTATGTTTAATACCACAAAAATTGATATACCTTTTTTTTTTTTTTTTTTTTTTTACACATAGAAGAAAGTTTATATTATAAGCTTAAAATAACAATTCACAATACAATAAGTGTCCATTTGGAAGAGCTTGTCTACTGGCTAAAAAAGCTTTTTTCATTTTTTTTTGTATCATTTGGTTGTCACCCAGTAAAACTTTTAGATGATTAAAAAAGATATTTTACGTCTACTTGGAGAAGCCCAAATTTAAAGCTTTTCCAAGTAGATTTTTTGGAGTTTTTTAAATAACACTAAAATCTCCAATATAACCCTATAATTTAATATTTACTAGAGTATTTTGGTAATTCTATCATTAAAAAATCTCTTTTTTAATTGACAATCAAATGACCGACGACTTTTATTTAAAAGCTTTACCTCTAAAAGATGTACTTCTAAAAGATCTATTGCAAAAAGATCTACTAGAGAAGCTCTCCCTAATACAAAATTCAAAACACTTTTTTTTTTTTAATATAAACCCTTGTAAAATAATTTAGAATTAATAAATAATGTGATCCAACCCCAAAAATTATCTAACATGTTTTTTATTTAAAAAATAAAATAAAATTGTAGTTGGTATATTTTTTGTATTTGGTAGTTGCATCTAACATACCTATATTTGATTTTCTATTATTTTTTTTCCTACTAGTCAAAATTGGTCAACATTGAGTAATTGGGCCTATTAGTCATGACCCAAAAAAAAAATCAAATTGGGCTTCTAATACGACCCGATCCAGTGATGATCAGGCAACTAAACGGTGCGTTTCGATTTTCAAACATTCAATTTACAACTATACCCTCAGTCTTCTCCAATTTTCCCATCTCAGGTTCCCTATAAAAATCACCACAAACCCAAAACCCTAGTTCACTCTCTAACCCGTCTCAGATCTTCGCAGCGCAGGCTCGTCCAAAGGTACACATACAATCACACCCTCTCTCTCTGTATCTTTCAATTTTGTTGATTCATAGCTGCTACGATTTCTATGTCTGTTTGGATCCCGTGTAAAGAAAAAAAGCAAAAAGATTTTGAGATTCTATGTAGTAAGATGGATTGGGATTTTTTTTTTTTTTTTGGAAAAAATAAATAAATGAAAACTGAAGTAACATAAATTCAACTTCTTATTGGCCCTGGATTTTGGGTTTTTTAATTGTTTGAATTTAACTTCTTTTTTTTTTTTTTATAAATTCTTTTTATGTTTGTGTATTTAAATGCTGATGATTTTAGGTTTTCATGGTCTGGATTTGGTTTTTCTGTTTGTGTTCTCTGTTTGATGGGTGGTTGTAGCTGAAGTTAGCTCTGTTATGTGGGGTTTTTATTTATTTATTTCATTTTTTTTTTTTTTTGGATTCATAAAACTGTTTTTGTGTGTGCGTTTGTTGTAATATTATCTGTTGTATTTTTTTTGTTCGATTAACAAAGAGTTTACGCATCAGATATTTGAAACCTGTTTCAGTTGTGTTGTTAATTGAATCAACATTCTAATGAGTATGTCAGAATGTGTTCTCGTAGAGGTTGTGTATACATGCCTAGTTGATTGATATGATAGTGGATTTGACGAAACAGAGGCAGCAATAAAATGTAATTGTAATCATGGTTTGATATCTTTGATTTTAGTGAACATTTGAACTGATATGGGCTAAAATACATTTGATTGACAATTTGGTGCCTTAACAATTACAAATTATGCAGATTTTTATTAGGAAACATGGATGTTAAGTTCTACATTTTGGTGTTGGGATTTTGTCTTTATTGTGTATGGATATAGCCATATAGGCATATAGCTAACACATTGTATTGGCATTGTTGAAGCACAGGTGAGATGGCTCCAAAACAGCCAAATACTGGTCTCTTTGTAGGTTTGAACAAAGGTCATGTCGTGACCAAGAAAGAGTTGGCTCCACGTCCGTCAGATCGCAAAGGAGTAAGTTATTCTGTACTTTGAAATTTATACGGTTCGCTGTCATATATTGCATTTTTTGGTTCATATATTGCAACATGTGTACATCAATAGGTTAAAAATTGCCCCTTTTGTCTCTCTGTCATCCATCTAGTGCACTAAGTTACATCTTTATTTCTTTTCTCTTAGAATATTCACTATTTGTTGAAAATAAAAATAAAAATGAGAGAATACATAGTTTAGTTCGATAAGCCAGATCTCTCGCTTCTAGCTGGAGGAAGATGGCTCGGCATTAGAACATGGAGTAGAGCTGCTTGCTCCGGAATCAATTGATTGAGAAGTGGTCACTCGCCTCTCATTAAATAGTTTAGTTGGCATTGCCGGGAGATGGGGAGAGGAAGCCTTCCCGCTCGGCTAACCGTACCACTAGCCTTTACACAGCTGATTAGCCTCTTGGCTCTCAACAGCTATCATGGAATGCCTTAATCTTCTTTAGATGTTAAAAATGTGCCATTTTTTGTTTTATTTCATTTTTAAGTTTGCATATGAAACAAGTTATAAATTTTGGGAGATTGCTTCTGGCTTCATGAAGCCAAGAAAATGCTTATTTTATGATGTGTTCTAATTCTCAATTTCTCTTGTCACACAGAAAACAAGCAAAAGGATCCACTTTGTGAGGAATGTGATCAGAGAAGTTGCTGGTTTTGCACCTTATGAGAGGAGGATCACTGAGCTTCTCAAAGTTGGCAAGGACAAGAGAGCGCTAAAGGTTGCTAAAAGAAAGCTGGGTACCCACAAGAGGGCCAAGAAGAAGCGTGAGGAGATGTCCAATGTTCTCCGCAAGATGAGGTAATTTTCAGTATTTACCATGCACGTAAACACTGATTATACATTTATCCGAGAGTTACAATGTTTATTTATTTTCAGACTGTATTTGTAATTGTCTTTTTACTGATTGTTGCATGCAGGGCCACCGGAGGTGGAGAGAAGAAGAAGGCTACTTGAAGTCTCGGTGAGGAGAACTAGAAGCACAGTAGTTAGAGGAGTTTGTTTAGCTTTATGCAATGTTTTCTTTTAAGATGTCAAATTATGCTCAAAAACTTGGTTTGTTTTGAATTAAAGACAAGAAATTGGAACCACTGGCACCTTGATGCCATTATAATTTTGTATTTTACATTAGACTTTTGTCAGAAATTCGAGTTATTTGCTTTTGTTCTCAATTATGGTTTATTAATCTCTTGATGCCCAACCCTTTGCATGAATTCTCAAGTCAAAGAAGCTTCCTTTTTTTAAGACATGGCACTAACAGAATGCACTAGCAGGCATCAGCCATTGAAATTTCATATTGCAATTTTGTAAGTAATCCAATCAAGTGCACATTACATTATTTTCAATTATTTGGAACAAAATTTTCTGTCTATAATTTATTTTAGCTCATGACCATCAATTACAACAACCGGCAAAAATACATAGCAGATGATAATGGGATACAAGTTACACTGCTGACTTCTCAGCTACTATCACAGAATAATAGTTTATTGGTGCATTAGAAAATGAAAGAAAAAGAGGAGTTCATGTTTTGAATCTTTGAGTGAGTTTCTCAACCCCTTCTCTACAATCTTCGGCTGCTCGCTTTGCACTGTCTTTTAAGGCTGATCTTAGTTCGGCTGTGCTTTGCTGAAGCCCTTCTACAGATTCCCTCGTCTTCTGAACGGTGGCATCTTTCAATTCTCCGGCCCTGGTTCTGGCATTGGTTGCCCATCCTTTTATAGCTGAAATGAAGAGTAGTATCTTTTGGATGATCTGATCGATAATTTCTCTAGACTTCCCTCTAACATCCTCAGCCATTACTTTGAGCTTGTCTACCAAGCTTTGGGCTCTGTTGACAGTTCCTTCAACATACTGTTCCTTACCAGCATTAAGCCAGGTGACTCCCACAGCACTCTCTTGGCGGAGGTCGTCATCAACAACTACTTTGATGCCTTGCCTCTCCCAGCGACCTCTTGCCTCCTCTAGGGCTTTTACTTGTTCACTTGCTCTTTTAGCCTCGTCCTCTGCCCAAGCCCTGAGTGTAAAAAACGATAAGTAGATAGTTGTAAAGATTAATAACAAATGACAAGTAATGAACATCTAACTAGTGTAAGTTAGCAATCAAGTGTCTTCTGCTTCCCTGTGCATCCACCTTATGATCAATATTGATGCTAATACTTTATAATTTCTTGTTGCAGATAAAATTATTTCCTTTCTTACCTAGCCATAGACAAGGCTTTCCGCTCAACCTCCAGCTCGTATTGTAACCTACCAATCTCCTTGTTTTCATGTTCTGCATCTTCTTTAAGTTTGCTGATTCTTTCCTTTTCATACGATATCTCTACCTTGTTACTCATAAGGCTCTCCAACTGCTCCTCCACCTCACGCCTTAACTTCGAAAGAATTTCCATTTCTGATTCGATAGCAACACGCTCCTTTATCAAGGATAGTTTATCCCCTTCTCTCTCAGCTCGCAACCTTTCCAATTCCTGCCTTGCCTCTTCTGCCATTTTCTCCACAGCATCAATCTTTTCTCTTTCCATGGAAAGCTCCTTCTCAAAACTTTCATTAATATCTTTCTCAACTTCAGCTACCAAAGCACTATGCACAGAAACAGCGTTTTCCGCGGCTGATTCTGCTTCAATACGTGCAAGCTCCTCAATTACTATGTCTGAAGCCTCGCCAGTTGCAAGAGCAACAGCAGCTTGAGCTTTTGTAACTGGCTTATCTGGCTGGAACAATCTTGTGCAACCTTTTTTTAAAAGAAAAAGGGATGGCATATCAATCATCAAGTCGAGCTATAAATTAAAAAAAAAAAAGATCATCAGTGAACATGACTTACCAAAAGCAAGTGCTGTTATTCCCTGTTCTCCTGCAGATAAATCTGCTACTAGTGCAGGCCATGCATCAGGGTTTATTTTATCAATGTCAATATAACCAGAAAGCTGGTATAGGATCTGTGCTAAAACATGCAGGTCAAATAAATACAGAATCTTAGAATCGCCTTCGGTTACAACCATGTACCCAAAAAAAAAAAAAAAATGGAGCTAAAAGTTAAAAAGAAATAATTATAAACATAAGTAACCTTTCTGTTTGCTTCTGGGAGTTGTCTTTTCTCGAGTACCATCTTCCAACTTACAAGATCTTGTCGCGACAGAGGGCTGCAGCACAAAAAGTTGTAAGTACAATAGGTAAACCATAGAACCATAAACAACATGAGTTACTTGATTATTAATTTATTACCACGTATCTTTCAATTTCATCAATTATTTATTTTCTCTTTCTGACAGGTTGTCATGCTAAATGGGTGAATTAGCATGAACAGATAATCGAACCAGCAACTTTATCATTCCTATGAGGCTATAATCCCCCCAAAATGGCATCTATAGACATCGTGTATCAATATCAATTAAGGATGTGAATAAAGAATAGGTTTTACTTATAATAGGAACAGGTCCAGACACTCGGAAACAAGAAAAAACACAAAATGACTTAAACTAACAAATTTCAATAACTCGTTAACAGGACCTAGGTGAAACTCATGGAGTAGCTGCATTTAGAAACAAAAGCCAGACTATAAGCATCGTTTTTTGCCATAAGATAGTATAACCAGAGGAAGCATGGTATATAAGGAAACCAATAATCTAGGGGGAAAAAAACAGGAGTATTATTGCAGGTCAACAATCTAATGACCTTTCAGGAGAGAAGCGGAATGGGCCTGAGTCTTCATTAAGCAAATCCCAATGTGAAAGTTTGCTTGAGATAAGTCCCGCTTCTGCCAAACCTGAAACATCAACTGAGTTTATTATGATGGAAAAATAAAACCTCATAACAGAAAAACCTCTCTACTTAAGTTATACTCCAAAGTCCAAAATGAAAATCAATACTCACCTTGAATGAATGAAAAATCAGGGTCTTCAGGTGTGACATCGTCAAATGCAAGTTCTGTAACATTCTCTATATACATTGCAGGATACACTTTTGACATTGTATTTCTGCAAGCAACCAAAAGCCTATCAGATCACAAGCTCTAAACTTATTATATGCATTTTGTATTGCTATTCAGATGCAAACTTTTTATATGCATCTAATAGTCTGCTTGGACAGTAAATTCTCGATATCATATCCAAACAATCAAACTAAGAAGAAAGGCAAACACCTAGAGAGAGCACTGCTTGCGGATACCAACCAACGAGCATATTCACGACGTGTACATAGATCACCAGGCTGAGCATCAGCCTCGATAACCTGAAAAAGATAGTTTAATTACAGATTGCAAGTCTCAACCAGTGAAAGCAAGAGTTTGTGCCATAGTTGTTCGGTTAAACTGTTGGATTATATAGATAATATCACTCCTAAATGAGGACGTACCTTCAAAACTTGCAGTGCTGCAAGTGCCTGCCCCTGAACCTGATCAACAACTGGAGGAACCAGAACCTTTCCAGGAAGCACCTGTAGAGCTGCAGAAACTACAGATGGAGCAGGTATCCCAGCAGGGGAGAAGGAACTCCCAGGGGTTGGTGATTCAGAAAATGATCTGCTTCTACTATTTTCATTATGATCATAGGTCTCTTTTTCATATGACAATGGATTGGTTGGTTCTGGCACAGATGTTCCAGAAGACTCTCTTTCATTTAAATTATGCACTTCCGGAAACGAACTTTTTCTTTCACCCGAGACCTGTGGCTTTTCACTGAATTGAGTGAATTCAGGATTCTCATTGGTTAAAGGTGAGGCTAGAGTCTCCATATCATCTTTGGGTAGTATTTGAGGCTCTAAAATGGAGTCTGAACTGACTGATATAACTACAGCCACAGGCTCAGTGGGTTCATAGGCACTGGAATTAGAAGAATCCAATGCAATATTAGAATTATCTGAGTCAGGCAACCCCTCCTGGTGGTCACTGTTAAGGTCCGTTGGATTAGACAAGTTGGTTGGTTCAACATTTACATGGTTTTCTTCAATGATTTCAGAAGTTGGTTCAGGTGAATCTGTGTCAAGGCTGGCTCCCGTATCTTTAATATCAGATGCAATTGGAAAATCACCAACATCCTCATTTTCAGATGATTTTGGTGAACTTAGAGTTGCATCAGGAGCAACCGACATGTCATCTTGCAAATCTTCTTTAATGGAAGCATTATCAATGGTATTAGTGCCATTGGATGCATAACCAACATCACCTACTGACAAGGTTTCACTATCACTAGCTATCTTATTTTCACTAGGAACTTCATTATATTCTGAAGAAGAAAAAACATCCTTATTTATACCTGTCTCTCTTTCCGGATTAGTATCATCTCCCTTCACATTGCTGTCCTCAATTCCGCCCTCCTCAACCTGATCATCTTTCGAATCAGAGGCCAGTGAACCCTCCTGCTCAGTTGTCAAAGACTCCATTTGTGGTTTTACCTCTGTGTTCGATAACATGATCATAAATATAAGTAAACAACAGTTTATATGCATTTTCAGCTTCTCAGCGAAATTTCAAAAAGAGGCAACAGCTTACTCGAACTGCCCCGCCTGTTTAGAGACAATGCAGCAAAGGTAAGCCCTGCGAACAGAACCACTCCCGCCACTCCAGCTGCCACAATCCCTGAAAACAAACTACTTCAAAATTGTTATCAGTCCATATAGGAACAAAACCATCAGTCCCAAAAATATCTTTATATATTAAAAAAGCCAAATTTGTCATACAATAAATCAATTCAATCACAAAAACTAATAAGCCAGCTACGCATTGTAAAGTATAGAACTTTATTATTTTTTCACAGCCAATGTACACTAAAATTTTGTTTAACTTTCACATTTTAGAATTAAATTATATTTTCCATTTCATTTAGCGAAGTGATGGTCTCTCGTACCTCCAAACCATTTCTTCCTCTGCGAATCAAGAGGCTCTTCATTATTATCCGAACCGGACCACCCGGAGAAAGTATCAAAACTAGAATCCGACCTGATCCTCGCGCCGCCACTATCGTTTTTAGCGACGCAGCGGAGGCGAACCGGATGATTAAGCTTATTGAAGCGAGACCTGACAAGAATTGCAGGGGAGTTTCTGCAATTGAAAGCTAAACGGAGCTGGAGAGAGCTCGGAGACCACGTGGCAGCCGTAGAAGCCATTGAAAAACCTCTTCTGCTTTTGATTGAATTGAAAAAGTGAAGGAGATTTCTAGGGTTTTACGGAAGATTCAGACAAAAAAGAGTGTGTGTGTGTGATTGTTTGATTTGATTTTTTTTTTTAATCTATTTTCTCTCTTTTATGTCTCTCTGTCTCTAGCGATAGTGTGTAGAATTGTAGATAGGGTGATGTATTTGATGATAATAAAAATTACATATACTGGAATTTTAATTTCACCGTATCATACCTAACTTTCATGATAAATGTATGTTAACTTAATTTACGGTTTCTGTTTCTACTTTCTAGTTGTTGTTTTTTTTTTTGGTCCAAGACTCTTAGGGTGCATTTGGCACGGACATGGGATGGGACAGAACAAGGTGGGACAGGACAAGACAAGACAGGACGGGATGGGATAGGATATGTTATTCTGTATTATGTTTGGAAGGCCTGGGACAGAACTGTGACTGTACTATTATACGTTTTGTATGATTGGGACAGGACAGGACAGGACAGGACAGGACAAGACAAGAGGTTCAAATGACCAGAGTACCCCTCTTATATATGTAACAACATATATTATAATATTATATATTAATATATAATAATATCAAATAAAAAAAAAATATATATAATAATATTAAATAATAAAATATATAATAATATACAACATATTATTATATATTATATATAATAATATAATATATTAGACATGATTGTAATTGTTTGAAAATTTAAAGGGTAAATTGGTCTTTTTGACACTTAGTCCCATGTCATGGGACAAGTTGTCCTAGGGTCTTGGGTGGGACAATGTTTTGTGATTTTTGTCCCACCTTGTCCCGTCTTGTCCCATGGCAAGGACGCGCCAAACGTGGGACAAGAACAAATTGTCCCACGTTGTCCTGTCTTGTCCTGTCCTGTCCCGCGTATCAAATGCACCTTTAACGCTATGTTTAGTAATAGGTAGAAATGGAGGGAGGGAGATGGTTGGAGGGAGAGCTCCAATCATTTGTTTCGTTGGTGGGATATAGGGATGAGAATTTCCCCTACGGGGCCCCACCCCCAAATGGGATTTTGGGGTGGGGGAACCTCCCCCTACCCCCATTCCCCCATATATTTTTATTTATTTATTTATATATTTTTAATTTTATTTTCTTAAAAAAAAAAAATCTCTAACTCTATTAGTCTATTACTAATATTTTGGATTGATCGAAGACTTTAAATCTGTTTAAACTTTTATGTGTAATACACTAATACTATATTATTATAGTTATTTGTATTAATTTTGGATTAAATTAAATCAATTATATATTTTAGATTGTATATTTTTATAATTATTGGATTGGACATTCAAACAAGGTGAAACAAAAGTTTGGTCCGATCGAATTTCGGATTGAAAAATTTTAGGATTAGAAATAGGGGACGGGTCTGGGGGCAGGGGAACCTCCCCCCAAACACCTCCATCCCCAAATCCCCCAAATGGGGTTTGGGGGCAGGGATGGGGGTGGAAGTGGAGGGACCCTCCCCCACCCCATTAGGCCCCCATTCCCATCCCTAGAGGGATGAGAGGAGAAGAGGAGGGAGATATTATCCATCTGGGCCCACCAAAATGAATTCGCCCAATGATGGGCGGATGAGAAAGGAGGGAGAGAGGATTGGAGGGGAATGACCATAATGCCTTTCAATTTTTCATTGCCCTCCAATTTTTTTAAGGGTAATATAGTAATTTTACAAATTAAATACCAATCCATCAATTCAACCCTCTTTTCAATACCAAACAACATAAATGATAGATGTATCCTCTTCATCCCTCCTACTCTCACTCCCTCTTAATTCATTCATCCCTCATACTCTCCCTCCCTCCTACCAAACATAAGGTAAGACTTGTCAAGATTGGGCAACAAATGAGTTGTCCAGATATTTATTATCGGGAAGAAAACTCTTCACATATAATATATGGCATATGGTGTATCTTGACACAAATTTGAAAATGGAGATGCATATGAGAGACCACTAAAGTTAAAATTAAAATAATAATGGCGAATAATTTGAGATACGAGTGAAAATGGCCATTAATAAAATGATATGTCAAGTGGGGAACGACAGTTTCCCAAAATTTAATTGTCATTTCATCTTATTTATCTACAAATATTACCAGAACCTAACATATTATAATCTCAAAGTTAGATTGCATTCAAAAATCACCTAAACAAAAGATAATACAACATTGCTGAGATGAAATTGGTCTAATGATATACCCTTTACATCCATATCAATGAATCGTGATTTGAATCATTCTCTCGGATCATTGTGCCGGCATCAATTATCGTATACATAACATTCCAACCAGCAAAAAACTAAAGCTATTTATGTGATGTAATGAATTTTCTAACAAGAGAAGTGAAAATAAGTAAGATTGGAAACTATTGTCAAATTCTACATATAAGCCTTGACTTGGAACCAAAATTAAATTTTCAATTTTTTTCTATTTCTCTACTCGAAGAGTTAGACGACATGAACGTGGGGGAGTAGCCACTAGTCTTCCTCATCTCTTGGTCTCGATGTAAACAGAATTGAATCTCGTAGGCAATAGAACGCCAAGAACAAGTGAATCCCCCATTACAGCATTGAATTTCAATTTATTGCAAATAAAATTGTGAATACAGATAGTCGCGAATCTTATAATAATCATCACATAAGGGTCCTTCAATGACAATCTGCTGAGGACCGGAACCTCCACCCTATACAAAAAAACAAAAGCATTTTCTTCACCAATGATATATCATGCAAGGTCGACAAAATATATTAACAAATAAAAACTTAAACACATGGATGCTTTGGTGTTCAAAGGGGTTGATTTTCTTGACTCACCTTCTGGCCTGCCTGCCCAACCTTGCGTATTGTGACATATTCACCACATCGCAATGCACCACCACCAGCAAATTCTACCTGCAAAGAGTATCACGCTCAGAATATATTGCTGGATTAAGTCTGTCGTAAATTTCACCAAGGTTTTGCTATGTTGCGGACACATGATCAAAAGGTTATGATAGTTTTTCATATTATATATGTGGAGGGTTACTTGGTCAAATGGCTGATGGGTTGAAATTTTTCTACACTAACACCACAAGCCAAGAGGCAATAAGATAACAGGTTTTGGATAAAGAGAAACTTGAGATGACAATGGATTTCAATACCTGCAGGTGTGTGTATGCATGCATTCACAATCTTGACTAGCGAGCAAGAAAACTAAATCACACACACTCAATAAAAGTATCATTAAAGATTTCAAAGCACAAGCACACATCTGATACAAAATATTGTCAATCAATGCATTGGAGATAAAGGCGTTTTCTTATTTCGTGGGTACTAGCAGCTTAGTTTATAAAGTCTCTACACCTGGTTGTAGGGAACTAGCATGGGAAGCTCCTAATGGATGCATGTGCTTTGTGACCACTTGTAACTCAAACTCAGAAAGAAATATTCACAATTTTTTTATTTCTTTTGAAGCATAAGTTAATTCTTCTTCAATATAGTTCTGATGTGCTGTGTCTCTAACTATATCACCACAGGGTCCGATTGAGAAATTCAGAAAAAGAGACCAAATGCTTGGTAACAATTAACATCAGAACTATCATCAAACATCCTTCAACAGGGAGATAGTTCAGTGATTTGAAGAAAATTACCTGCATCTTTACTTTAATAAATACAATGAAAATTTTGTAAGAAATAAGCTCAATACCTGGATACCCTGACTGCTGAGAAATGGCTTGAAATCAGCCATTTTTAAATCACCGACTAGGACTGATTTATGATGTGGGGCTGGGGTAGAGATAGGTAATAAAGACAGCATACCATTCTCTGTCTTCCCTACTTCAGCATCAACCCAAGCTATTTCATAGTCTCCCAACTGAAATTGCAATCATATCAGACATGGAGAGGAAGATAAAAAAATTTAACATAATACTGTTAACCATCATTTTTATGATTTACTGGAAATGCTTACCTTCTTAAAGAGCACATTACTCATCAACTTCTCAGAAAGTTGTACCTACATGTCATGTGAGGGGGCAAAATGAATCCTGCATCCAGAATCATTAATTGACAAAGAAGTAGAAATTTTTGCTAAATTATACCTTATAAGCACATAAGTCAGAGGTGACATCAATTGTTTCTTCAATCTGGGGGGTATAAACATAAGGGCAAACATGCTTCAAGCAATGTTGTTTCAAATGCTCAGTGGCCTCAGCTGATCCGTGTACCAAAACCTTCAAAGCAGAAACATATGAAACAAGTTTAGGCAATAATTAGACATCCCACAAGCAACATCTAAGGAAGATCTGATGGTTCACCAAGAATAATAAATTCACAGTTGATGATCATGTTTGTAAGACAGGAAAAGAAGAGGTAATGAAACAGGCTCAAGTTCATTCACCACGGGAACACATAAGATCTGACTGGCCTATAGTATTTCAACAGAAAACAGCCGGTCTGTTTTCTGCAAGTCCCTATCTCTTGAGGGAATCTGCTTTTACCATGACCAATCTCACTAGCATAAATACTTATTGCTAACAAAAAGTACTGCACATTCATTTGAATTATAATTGTGAACATTCTGCCATATTGTATCACCACTCTTCAAAAAAACCATGTGCACAGCAGCATATGCAAAAGCCAATTACATGATTACATGTTCAGTTAAAAATAGCATGATTTTCCAAAGAAACAGTTCCATGTCAATAAAACTTGTAACACAAAAAACAGGTCCACATCCCGCAATTAATGTAAGTTAAGCATAACATGCAACAATAAAAGGAGGTTGCCTGGCACAAAGAAATATCCATACAAGCTTCAGAGGGGCCACATGGGCTAGAATTGTTTTGATTGAGCGGCCGTCAGCACGCCCTTCATAGTCCAAATAGATCAACGAACACTTCACTTGCACCTGATCACCATTATAGAACACTTAGTTCAGTAAAACCTAAAAAGAAAAATTGACAACAGAATGCAATTTTTAAACAGAAGGAGAACACTACAATGTAACAGAATTTTTGTTAGATATAAATCAACCAGCCAATTTATGTTTGGAGGAAAAACCACAATAAACAGCAAAGAAATCCATAAAATTTATTTCCATTGTCTTATTTCAGATTTACAAAAATACAGGATTAAAAGATACCTTGAAAGGTCTAATGAGTTCCTGACAGGAAACAAAATTTTAGTAGATGTCAAATTTTTGGGTCTGAGAGAAGGTTTAAAATTACAACAAGTTTCCACATCTTCAGATATTCTGTCAGACACCTTGATCATTGAAAAGATAACATCCGTTGCTAAGACTGCTACATACATAACTTTAGGTAGTGTTTGCTAGAACACATATATTCTCAAATTACAAAGACCAAAGCATAGACCAAAAACGATCTCTCTCTCAAGGTGGAAAATAAGATAGAGAAGGCAAGAAAAAGAAACCGTCAAGATGAAAAAGGACCAATTTAGCAATATGTTTAATATGACCGATGATATGAATTGGTGATAGGAAGATCTTATCTATGTTGTCAACATCCATTTTCTCTTAAGTAAAAAATTACGTAATGAAATTAAAGTAGAAATAATGAAGAGAGTATTGGCACTTTTAAGCACCATGTCAACCAAAACCAACAAAATCATCTGCATAATCTACATATTATAAACGGTATGCAACAAGACAGCCTTGTATAAAATAGAAAGACAATATTCAACTTACAGTCAATTCATTAGAAACAACTTTTGATGGCTTTGTATCAAGCATCAAACTAGCAGCACCTTCATCAAGCTTTCCGTCCATATTCCCACCAAACTGAGACCAAAGATGAAATGTGACTATATAAGATATGAAAGGAACCATCAACAAAGCTAAATCACATAAGTAGATGTCAACAGTCATAACTCATAACTTCAAATTTAAGCAATCAACATCTGACATAATGACATAATGAAGGCTTTACATAATAATGTTTCATGCTACATCAAAAAAAATACAGTTGCTCGATCCTTAATAAGATAAATCTTCAATGCCATGCTAGTTCTCTTATAAGTCATTGATCTTAGAGGATGTTTGGAAGGAGCATAGCATTTTGATTTTCCAATTAATTGCACTATATGTTTTCTACACATACCAGAGAGCATCTCTATGAACCAGATTGCCAACCATGAAGAGTAAAGTTAGCCAAACTAAAATCACATATCTCAAGATGACCACTTACATTCACAGCAGCTTGATCCATATCTTCATCCTTAATCACATAATCATCAGGATTTATGACTTCCCCAAAATCATCCCACTCAGAAGTAGTGTCATAGAATGGAAACATCGGGGCAACGCTTATAGATGGAGTAACAAATCCATCAATAAATATGTCTCGGAATCCACCCCCATGAGGATCAACCACTGCAAAATACAATGAGAATGCTTCAAATCACGCACTATAAACTAAGATTTTAAATCGAGTACAATATATTTTTAAATGATACCAAAATAAGGAATTTTCCTTCACGCATAAAAGAATTATCAAACTCCTACAACTTAAGAAAGATATATGGTATAATTGAGAATGTTGCCTTCTGGATATGAAAACTGAGAATTCACTCTTCAGCACGTGGAACTCTAAGCCAAAATTATAATAGACAAGACAAACTCAGAAGTGGGGACCTAGAGATTATTGTAAATGAAAGCACACACATTATATTTTGAGTTAAGTTACATAGACAGGGATTTAGAAGCAGCCATGAGCCTGAAACAGATAATTCATCATATTCCAAAACAATATGGATATGACGATACCTAACCAAAACATCAGCTCATTTAAATTTGCGTGAAAATCTAAAGAGATCTTATCACTTCTCAGAATTAATCAATGGGCAGATAGATCTCCTCAAATGGCATTCCAAAAGACAATTACAACATTTGCCCTAATCTCTAAACTCTTGGTGACAAAATCAACAATTGTAAGTTAACAAAATCAAACAACCTGGGGGATCTGATGCTCATGAAGAAAGTAAAACAAGAAATTATGATATCTAAAGTGAAATCAACCATTGCTGTGCATGTCAAAAAGTCTTATATGATAATGTGGCTGAATTTTCCATGGACTCCAAAGGCAAAAAAAACAGCAGCGTACTTTCTAAATAAAGTTTCTATTGTCCTTCCAAAAGGAAATTACTAAGGTGCTGAAAACAACCTTAAAAGCACATCAACTCCAACAAAAAAGGGAATAAAAGTACCATCTAGAGGAGCATGAGCATTGTTCGTATCAATAATCATTGGGTCATTCAAATCATTATCAGGCCCATGAGATGCTTTAGATTCCTCCTCTTTGATGAGACTAGCTTTCAGAGCTTCTTCCTTTTTCAATCGGTTTTGCTCTTCTTCATAAGCAATTAACTCCTCCCCAGCCAAAGGAACTCTCCTGGACATGGTGACTTTAACGGCTTTCGGGGGTGGATCTGCCTGCAGCATGCGAGCTAATGTGCCATACTGCATGCATAATGCAATGTTTAGCACATGCATATTATGATGCAGAAACACTAATATATATCTGGGGTAGAAAATAAATATGGTGCTTCTAGTATACCATTATACTAAAGTGCACTAGTAATGTAATTAAGTCATTTTATAGAAGTTCTAGAAAAAACATGGCACAATATTCCCAACACTTTTCAGGAAAGACAACAATATGCAGTCAATGGTATGCTGAGTGCAGAATTATTAAGTGAAGCCTAAACAAAGCTAGTGAAAAAATGAACAGATTTCATGGCCAAAGGGGAAAAAGGAAAGACTTCGGCTGCTGTTGTTGCTCAAGTTTAAATCAAAGCAATAACTAAACAGCAATTTTAATATAGTTTTGAGGATCCCAAGCAGCATTGACATCAACTCTGCATGCATCTAAGAGGGAATTCTAAATTATGCAACAGCATATTAGGAATGCATTGACAAGTTAAATATTACAAAGCTAGTGATTTCATTCAAAAAAATAATAAAAAAAAACAAAAAAAACTTATTTAAGCACACATTTTTTCTATAAAATTTCCAGAACTTTAGTGGAAGAGGATAACACATCAATTCTCCCACTTCAAACATATTATACAGGGCCAACCATAAAAAAAATTATCAATATCATAGCTCCCGGGAATATTAAACTTAACATTATAGGTTGGAGGGACTGAGGGAGCATACCTGGCCTCTTTCAGTAAAAAGAACAAGATTCTTGACTTCACTTGTCCATTCAACAAATATATCATGAGAAAAACCTGCTTCCAAACTGGCCATGGATGCTAGGACGACCTAAATAAGATATATAGTCAAAAATTTAACACCAGAAACACATGTTTCAGAATAAAAATAATTCATTTGCCAAAGCAGGTCAATCTACCTTTGGACCATCAGGAGCATTATCAAGTTCGCTCTTGTTAATTAAAAGGGTGACATGCCTGCAAATGAACATACAGATTTCTATTAAGAGACTGCTTGAAATAAGTAAAGTTTACGCAATATATCGTATCAACAATTCAAATTCGTTCAGCTACAACTAAGCTCAAATTTGTATAGTATTGCAATAAAGAGGAACAAAAACCTAAGGTGGCAAGAAGACAGAAGAACAATATAAAATGCAGGACTGCAGGAGTACCACATGAAAAAGAACAGTTAAAGGACCACTTACTTCAGAAGAAAAGCGTTATCACGTGAAGTCTCGAAAGACTTTGTTATGGAATCACCCATCCACTCAAGGAAACTCTTGACATAATCAATTGTGCTCGATGAAACATAAGTGAGGAAGTAGATCGGATAGTTCAAGGATTGTTCTGCCCAGTACTGCAAAATTCATCAGGATTCAATTTTTATAATTGTGGTATTGTTAACCAGATTCAGAGAAAAAGACACCCTTGTCCCCTTACTCACATCTTCCAATATCAAGATCAGTTCCAAAACTCGTCCAGCAGTATCAACAGGAAGTAATACATTCCCACCGGCTTTTAGAGTCTTTGAAATAGAGTCTAACACAAATCCAGAAGATTAGCATAAGAGTATTTTAACCACATTCATGTGCAGAAATTTTACATGAATATTAGTGCAAGTTGATGTATTTCAAGGTAAGCGTTCTTGCATGAATGTGTCTACTTTGTTAATTGTTACAGACTTACAGGAAAAAAAAAATGGCTTTAATCATCGCACGAAAAAAGACAAAACAAAACAATTATGCGTGGATAAGTACCAAAAAACTAAGCTACCTTGAAAAATCTCTCTTTGCTGCCTGGGAGGCTGATTGTTTAAAGCATTATAGGCATCAGTTATTAGAACAGCAGGTCGGACAAAAGATTCTAGAACAGTTCCATTCAAATGCCTGATAGAAAACGATACCCATAAGTAGGTGTCCCTTGTAATTTGACATAAAAATTAACATATGCACAGACAGTGCAATTTTTTAGTGAGGTGATTGGTAACCAATATATACTTTTCCTTGCGGCGGTTATAGTCAACAGCATATATAACATCCTCTCCATCCTTGGTTATTTTCCACACAGTACCTCCCAAGAGATGCCCAGCCATGTGTGGTGCAATCACAATCCCCTCTCCTTTGCCTAAAAATGGTTTCAAAGGTTAACCAAATCAGTATAAACGAACAACGGTTAATCCATTAACAGGCAACTGTTACCGAAAACTTTACCAGAAAGATGATAATTCTGAGAGTAGGTAAGCCTGGTCACATTTTGGAAAGCGGAATCAATATCATCCAGTGTAAACAACTCAAACTCCGACACTTGCTGCAACAAAGATTACAAAACATGAACTAGGATCATTCTATCATTCTATCATCAAGAAGCAAACCCAGCGGAATGAAATTTCATCCTCATTGAATGATACTGATCACAAACCCCAATCATTTTAGTGGAAATGATTTCAAACTTTAAACTTTTCAACTTTTTCTTACTTTATCACAAAAATATAAACCAAAACCCTCCCCATCCAGTGTGAGCAGGATTTGAACTAAACAGCTCTTATACAACTAAAAATTCCAGCTAAACTAACTATTACCCACAAAAATGTTCAACTTATTAACTCATTTTAGCGGAAATTAAGCATAAGCAAAGCTACAATCACAGAGAGTGATATTAATTCAAGTAAATAACAACATTTCGAAACACAAAGCTGAGAAAAAGGAAATGTCTTAAAATTACCCGCCGAGAAAGGAACTGATCGTACATGGTAAGGAGACCCATTCGGTGGACTGGTTCGGTCGAAAATATGGGAGCGTTGAGGCCGAATTGCTTCACAGCGTAAGGAAGAGCACCGAGGTGCAGAGTATCTGAATGAGACAAAAGCACTGCGTCTATAGTCGACGCCACTCTGTGAAGAAAAATATCAATCAAATTAAATTGTTAAGAAAAAAAAAAAGGAAAAACGAGCATGCTAATGTAACAGAAATTTAAGAAATACTTGGAGAGAGGTTGAAGAAGAGAAGGATCGAAGTGGTCGTTCCAGCCACAGTCGATTAAAAAGTTGAAGCCGTCGATTGAGACCAGGTACGATAATGGATTCTCGTTGAAAACTCCACATACTGGAGTTACTTGCACTGATGTTCCCATTCTCTGTGATTTTTTGAATTCTATGACAACTCGCTAAAACGCTCTACTCTTTTTTCAGTGTCTGGGGTTTTTGGAGAAGAAGAAGCAGTAAGACGACGACGTTTCCAAACGACGATAGATGTTTAAATTTATCCAGTTCCAACCAAGCTTAAACCTGTATGGACTAAAATACCCCTGATGATTGTTGAGTTCCCTCCATTTTCAATTGCCCTCCTCAACTGTTCTGCAATGCAGCTTACATTGCCGTCGACATAAGCTTGCGCAACCATCGATTGGAAGATGAACAAACCGCCACCGTCGATTGGAAGACGAACAAACCGTCACCGTCAGATGAACTACCGCTGAAAGAGGCCAATCACGATGAGATTGGTTGAACGAAATTGGATTTATACGGTTTTTAAGTCGAATTCAGATTAATAAACTCTGTCAATAGGCACCGCTGCTCAATGTGACTTACCGGAAAGAGTGCTCATTTAGTATAGCAATATCCGAATCACCTCCGCCGTATAGGATATTTCAAAATTAAAAAATCTGTCAACAGATGAATGGTTGGACAAGTCTGCATTTTTGTCACTAAATTTATATATTCAAATTGGTAACTCGAAGACAGATAAACACAGTTTTGCATCTGCTACGTTTAACATGGAAGGATAGGATAAATTTTCATTGCTTTATAATTACCATCATAACTCATAAGAAGAGAAACATGCAATGTGAGTGAAGAATGATTGTTCCACATAAAGGGTCGTTTGAATTGTGCATTCTCTACTCGAAAGTTTTCCAAGGATAGAATTCCAAGTAAAAATTTACAATTTTCAGTTGGCTTTACAAGCGCAATTGTGTCGTTGAGCCACGGTAATATAGAGGGCTCAGATCAGACTTCTATTTGGCGAGCTTTGTCGTTGAGGTTAGGCACGCTTCCTTCCCATAACTCGCCTAGTTCTTTCTTCATCCACGAGACCACGATTACAGGTCCCAACGTAGATGGCACCTACAACCACCAGCAATAAAACCAAAGTGGATTTGAATTCATAAGGGTAAAATAAAACACTTGAATGAAATTTCTAGTATTCAACATCTGAGTATCAAACAGATGGATATATTTTGGTGTTACTAGCAGATTCTTCTGCAGCTCTGCTTCTCGGTTCTCAAGCAGACCCCAAAACACGGAACCTCACTGTTATGCTCATGTGTTTCATTCATTTACATTACGATAACAAAATGTGCAGCTAATGTCATTACAATTTGTATTCACAAAAATACTTCAGTGTATACGGATCACAAACATCAGCAAAGGGATAAAAGGCAATAAGAGTGTTTATATATAAGCAACATTTTTAGAAGTTTATTGCCATGGAGTGTCATGTACTTCAAAATCAAGCTGTTGATCTTTAAAGCTAGAGTTTTCTGAAGCAATTTCCAAAATTCACCACCGACCAAAGAGGACCGTGAAAAATATTGGTAACTCTCGTCTGGATGACTAAATTGTATTATCATCTTAATTGATTGTAAATTGTAACTTTATTAAGATCCCACAAGCACCAACTTCTGGATTAGCGTGCCAAAACAGAGACGATCATTAACTAAATCACCTTAACATTTTATTACATGTTTCACAGAATTTTAGCCACAGTGAGTAATCTTTTCTTTTATGTATTAAATGAAGATATGAGAATCAAGTAAAGCATCTTATTCTGGAAGAAAAACTAAGCACTGCCAAAAAGAAAATACATCTAAATATCATGAAAACATTGTAACCTTCACAGAAGATACCAACAAAATGACAGTAAGAAAAATACCAGATAAAGAAGGGCAGGTTGAGGTGAGTGAGTCAAAACTCCAGCAGCTAATGCAGTTACAAGTCCGATGGCATATCCAGGAACGGCATACCATATGTATTTGCTCCCCTTTGAGGAATGTAAGTCTAAGAGATTTATTGTATCTCTGCTCTTTCGATGGTCAAAACAGAGGACCAATGCCATAAGCATGGCTGGCATGGCCTACAATAACAACGTTACAGTGATAAGCATAAGGAAACCAATTACGCTATTACATTCTCAACAATAAAAGTCCATCAAAATATGCAAATGAGTGTTATGTGTATGAAAATTTTAACATGGTATTTCATATATGCACGAGATAGAGAAATTATGTCCAATTGTCCACTGATGATCACAGACTCCAATCAAAGATATCAACCTGAAATTGGAATAAAAGACATTTTTCAAGCTTGTGATGGAACCAATGATGGTATGAGGATCCCTTTAAACGAGTAGGACTACATAGAAAAATGATAGGGAAATGGAGAATATCCCAAAACATGATACAATGTGTAAAACATACATACGAGGGTAATGCACAAAATTGAAGATATACACTTGGGATTTATAATTGACCAAAAATAACTGATGGCTGGATCTTTCCACTCGACAACTTAACTCTAGTAGTGCATCAACAGAAATGATTTCATTCACAATCCACAGCATATTAATAGTGAATTAAAAATAAAAATAAAACACAGAATTTTGTTTTTTAAAGGAAAAAAATAATGCAATCTGACTGAAGCGAAAAAGGTACCCATAGTCCCATACCATATCACCAAGACCAAGCATCATGAAGTCTGTAGCATTTCCTCCAGAAACGATTCCACCCACCAAATTCCTTGGAAATACAATTTTCACAGGTAACTCCAGCTTCTTTGTTATTAGTTGCAACCCTGGAAGACTCAAACTATTAGCCACTGTGTGAACAGGATTTGATGCTTGCTGTGTTGCTACCGACACCATGACATTAGCTCCAAAAAGTCTCTCAGAGAAGAAAACCCAAAATATGTCATACACAAACAAACATGCAAGGAGCATTGCACATATTTTGATGTTTGGAAGGCGCACATGGCTCACAAATGCGATACAGATTGAGATGCCCAATATATTGTTCAATATCCAATGCCCCGTAACTAGCCAGGCTACAACTGCAGAAACGCATGCTGACAATAATAACCATTGGATACGTGTGAACGACTTTGAACAGCACCGTGACACGAATGGATCAGCCAAACCAAATTGTGACCTCACATAGACAATGTAAGGAGATAAGCAAAAGTAAAGGGACGAAACAGAGGCAACTGCCGTTAAGGCAGTAAGGATTTGTGAGACAGAAGAAAACAGGTAAAACATCATAAGCAAACTACAAGAACTCATTACTGGTATCATTAGTGCTTGGGACCTATCTAACATGATGGATGCTTCTGATAAGTCACGGTTTCGCTCCATCTCTTTCCCATAATTCAGAGCCCGAAATGCAGATCCAAATGTCACAGCTACTGCCGTCGCAATAAGCGTAACAGGTGCAGGCTCCAGCAGATATAAAAGTTTCCACAAAGACTCCATAACTAAATAATCACGAAAATCCTTCCAAACTAATTATCAAAAGTTTCTTTTCTGTGCCTATAAACGGAAAGAAAAACCTTAATAACTACAAATTTTACAACCAAAGTTGCATTTTTTTTCCTCCCAAGAATCCAAGATGCAACCTGCAAAACAATTATGTCAAAACAGTTTACATTAAAGAACTTGAGATTCTATGGACCTGTTTGATCCCATTACTAACAATCTAACATGTATTTTACGGAATCCACAATTCAAACAAATATTCGAGATCAAAAAACATCCTATACAAACCAATACATAGAGAATTCCAATTTCTTTTCAAAAATTTAACAAGTTTTGGACATGAATGTAAGCAAAAATCATTTTATGCGCCTTTTGGTTGTCATAAAACATAAAATAAAATAAAAATCAATAAAAATTAAAATTCCATCATTTCTCTCCCCATTTGAAGGACTTAATAGTTAATACATTAAATAACAAAACTAATATAAGGCCTGGTTGAAATCAGTTCAATATTATTTCTTTATAAATTAGCAAGGCAATGGCTCTAAGAAAAAAAAAAACCCTTAAATCTAGGGTTGATAAACCGAAAACAACAAATAACAAGCGTCACAAAATTTACAGGTGAAATCGAAATATCTAAATAGAATCGAAGATCTGAAACAATCGAAGCAAGTTTGAGGTAATTAAAATTAGGGTTTTAGAGAGAGAATTGTCGGTAAAAGGTCAAGGAAAAAGACTAACCTTGGACTGTGTAGAGTTCTTGTAAAACCCTTCGCTGATTGACCTGGTTTCTTTTCTCCTTTAGTTGTGTATACAAAGGCGAGTCACGAGTGCGGTAGTATGGATATTTACGAAACTGTCCCACTATTTTCACTATTATTGTTTTTCTTCTTTAAAAAAATCAAACACCGAACGGTCAAGTCAACAAGATGAGGTTAATCCGATGGTAAACCTTTCATCACACTTACACCATAAAGTCGTGGGTTCCAATACTCTCCTCCCCCCAAAAAAAAAACCCCGAATTTATATAAATTTCAAAAAAAAAAAAAAAAAAAAAAGGTCAATCAAGTTGGGTTTACATATCTCCATAGATCAATCCCTACATGTGCGACCCAGATATATAACTCATAATCAAAGAGGTCAAGCGGTACGAATATCTAACTTACACAAAACACTAAAGAGGAATATTTATGCATATGCTAATAAATGTTTATGGTGAGACTAAACTCCCACCATGAATATGGAAAAGTAAATATACATCATTGAATGTGTTTTTCACTATTATTGTTCAATTATGGACTTTTTTATTTTTATTTTTAATTATTAATCAAGTGAGCAACCAGTTCCATCAATCGCGTAAGGGGTTGAAGATTGACACGACCTGACAAAAGTAATTGTAATTAAAACTATACAATTTAACAGACAAATGTGGTATTCCAGCCTTATCACAAATGTGAGAGGGTAAATACCACATTACTTTACTAAAGAGTAATGCTACATTGCCCAAATCTAGTACCCAAATGATGTGGCAACACTTCAGTCCATTCATTTAAATCATGCAAATCTAATACAATTTAAATGAATGATCTACAGTATTGCCACATCATTTGGGCACCAAATTTGGACAATGTAGCATTACTCTTTTGCT
The DNA here is from genome assembly GCA_030490815.1 of Acer saccharum. Classification (NCBI taxonomy): domain Eukaryota; kingdom Viridiplantae; phylum Streptophyta; class Magnoliopsida; order Sapindales; family Sapindaceae; genus Acer; species Acer saccharum. The sequence goes on along the minus strand of CM059866.1, from coordinate 62,605,841 downwards.
AAATTAGAAGTGCCCAAATGTTTGGAAGTATATATATATATATATATATATATTAAATGGAAAGAGTATCATATTTATTAAAATCGTTACAAGTACCTCTTATAAATGAATCTTTTGACAAATTTGCGGCATATTTCTAATGAATTACCGAAATTCGAAGATACTCGCTTAACAAAAGTTACAAAGCAAATACTTATAAATGACCATATACGGTTGGCTTAGTGGTATACCTTTATACCTACACAAAGAGGTTTTTTATTCAAGCCGTGCCTCCTTCCTAAATTCTAAATTTATTTTAATATGTTTAAAAAAAAAAACGAACTTTTTTTTTTTGTTTTGTTTGAATAACCAAATTTATTTATCGAGCCATGGAGGTTGGAAGGAAACCAAAGAAGAAACAACAAAACCCAAACAAAAGCAAACAACCAAGACAACACGATAGACAAAGCAACCACAGCAGGCCAAAAACACACAACATAGGAAGGCAAACAAACACCACGCCCAGGAAAAAACACAAAATAGGACAAGAAAAGAAAACTTAATTAGCTAAAGAAGTGGTCTTGAAGTACTAGAGTCAATAGCCTCTATATTGCATTAGTGGCCAGGTTTGTTAAAATCCGTCAAGTTCAGCCCATCGGGTTGACGGGCCTAAATGTACTAAGCCCAGCTCATCCAATTGCTGGGCTCAAACATGAGCTGAGCTATAAGGAGACACCAATCCATAAGTGTGAGTCAAGTGTTGGTCTTGACCCGTTTGACACCTATAATATTCCATTTGCGTTAAAATAAAATACCTAACTTAATGCATTCGATGTGATGTGTGGTGCATCATTTGTTCGGATTCGTGTCTCGACCCTCTCCTAACCTCAGTTATTTTCTCATATTTTTAAAGCATATAATTGGTTTTTGATAAAGTGACTATGGAAAACAAATCACATCCTAACCACCCATCTATTGTAATACCTATATGTTGTGAGAACATTGAAAAGTGAGGAAGTGATGAGGTTAGGACTTACGAGAGGATCCAAATTCTTCGAATTCTGCCATAGGGTATGCAAATTTTTCGGATTCTGCCATGTGGTATTTATGCCACATACAATGTTTAAATGAGAGACTGACCATGCAATATGATATTAGGATGTAGAATCTCTTCTCCAATCCTATAAGGTTGCTCTTGTCACATTAAAATATATGTAAACAACCTGCTATAAAATAATCAAGGCAATTATCAATTATGAGAGGTGGGTGCATATGCTTCCAAACTCAATTAATGAAAGCAAATAATATGACTTCCAACACAGTAAAGCAGTAAACACAAGAAAGAAAGAAAGAAAGAAAGAAAAAAACCTTACGGAGTAGAAAATCTTTGAAAATCACCACTGTCCAAATGTGACTCAGTGGTGAAGGTGTTGTAAGAAAAATTGCACACACAAATCTAAACAAACAGATAATATGAAAGCAATAAGAAGAAAAAGACGACATCAAAGATTTTACGTGGTTTAGCAATTTGCCCATGTCCACGGAGTGCACCGCATTCAATCCACTACTTTCAGAGTTGATTACAGTCTCTCAGTCTCTCTACAATTTGCTCTCTATCTCTCTAGCAATTTTTCTCATATCCATTAGGGTTTACATAATGGTGGTATTTATATGAGAGCACTAGGGTTGCCCAAATCCTAATTGGGATCTATTTCCTTTTCCTCTTTCTTCACTGTGCAAATCTTCATCGCACGCGGATTTGCGTCGAACCGCTGCCAGTGCCACAACACTCTCGCAGCGCTCCTCACAACGGAACCTATTGGAGACAGTACACTGTCTCAATCGCTGCCAAGAAATTAACAACGCACACACAACATGCAACACTGGTGACAGACTACTGCCTTGCCGCTGCGAAAACCCGCAGCGCCATGCACAGCGGTTGCCACAATTTGCAAATCGCTGCACATTGCGCTGTATATTACACAGCGTTAAGCAATTCCTAATTTTGCCTTTGGCTTTTATGTTGCTTTTCAATTATCAAGGCACTCCACCAAACTCCAATAATTAGCTTTGCCTTTTTTTTTCATTTATTACACAAAAGGACAACAAACTAACTTGCTTCTCATTAATTTGGCCACTTTAGTTGACTTGAAAGTCTTCACATAATAATCCTAACAATCTCCCACTTGAAAACTGAAACCTAACAATCTCCCACTTGAAGACTGAAACTCAATAAACGTTCTCCATCCTTCCTCGATGACTTAGTGGATAAATAACGGTGCACTCATCCCTCATATCTTCACTCTTGAAGACCCACTGAAACTGCGCACAGCTCCAGTTTCTCAGTAGTGACTGACTTGGTTAACATATCAGCTGGATTCTTTATACCTGCTATCTTCACAAGTTTTAACACACCTTCTTCGATTAACGACCGAATGAAATGGTGTCGCAGGTCTATATACTTGGTCATAGAATGGAACGTCGAATTCTTGGCCAAGTGTATTGCACTTTGACTGTCACTGTGCAACACATTCATCACTTGATCGAATCCCAACTCAGCTAACAAACCTTGTAACCATATCAACTCCTTGCTTGATTCTGCTTGATTCTGTTATAGCCATGTACTCTGCTTCAGTTGTAGAGATTGTCACTATCTTTTGCAACTGGGACATCCAACTAATTGCGGTACTAGCTATTATAAACACATATCCGGTGGTACTTCTCCTATGGTCCACCTCCCAGCAAAATCTGAATCCACATAACCTTCCAGTTTAAGTTCGTCTCTTCTGAAGGTTAGACATCTCTCTGTCGTACCTCGTAGGTATCTTAGGATCCACTTCATGGTCTCCCAATGAGGCTTGCCTAGATTTGACATATATCCGCTCACAACTCCCACTGCTTGGGAAATATTTGGTCTTGTGCAAGTCATGGCTTACATTAGGCTTACAATGGCTGAAGCATAAGAAACTTTAGCCATGAAGTTTTTCTCCTCTTCCGTCTTCAGACTCTGGTCCTTGGACAACCTGAAATGACTAGCCAAAGGTGTTCTTACCGATTTTGCATCACCCATGTTGAATCTCTGCAACACCTTCCGAACGTACTCTGCTTGAGATAGCTTCAATGTACCCTTTTGTTCGTCTCTGCTAATTCTCATTCCAAGAATCTGTTTTCCTGCACCTAAATCCTTCATCTCGAACTCACTCAAGAGTTGCTTCTTCAAATTGTTAATCTCTTCTAAATCTGCACCAGCTATTAACATGTCATCAACATAAAGTAGTAGAATAATAAAACTTGACTTAACCTTTTTGAAATAGCAGCAGTGGTCAGCATTGCTTCTGAAATATCCATTGTCTTGCATAAACCCATCAAACTTCTTGTACCACTGTCGGGAAGCTTGTTTTAAACCATACAAGCTCTTTGTCAACCTACACACCAACTCTTCCTTGCCATCTTCTGCAAACCCCTCTGGTTGTTGCATGTATATCTCTTCCTCCAAATCTCCATGAAGAAGAAGAAATGCAGTCTTCACATCTAACTGCTCCAAATATAATCCTTTCACTGCGACAATGCTTAATACTAATCGGATCGTAGTTAGTTTAACAATAGGAGAAAATATTTCAGATTAGTCAATACCTTCTATTTGTTGGAAGCTATCAAACTTCTTGCATAAACCCATCAAACTTCTTGTACCACTGTCGGGGAGCTTGTTTTAAACCATACAAGCTCTTTGTCAACCTACACACCAACTCTTCCTTGCCATCTTCTGTAAACCCCTCTGGTTGTTGCATGTATATCTCTTCCTCCAAATCTCCATAAAGAAAGGCAGTCTTCACATCTAACTGCTCCAAATATAATCCTTTCGCTGCGACAATGCTTAATACTAATCGGATCGTAGTTAGTTTAACAATAGGAGAAAATATTTCAGAGTAGTCAATACCTTCTATTTGTTGGAAGCCTTTGACCACTAGTCGTGCCTTGTATCTCTTGGAACCATCATGTTCCTTTTTGATCTGAAACTCCCACTTATTCTATAGGGCTTTCTTTCCTTTAGGCAACTTGGCTAACTCTTAAGTTTGATTAGAAATCAAAAACTTCATCTCATCATTCATTGCAAGCTCCCACTTGCTCGCATCTTTTCCCTGATATGCCTCATCATAACACTCAGGTTCCCCTGCATCTATCAACAACATGTATTGCAAGTACTTCCTATTTGGTATAGGAGTTCAAGTTGATCTTCTCACTACACTTTGAGCCTGTGTCACTGGAACGTCTCTATGTGGGATATGATCTATAACCTAGAGCGGCACACATTGTTCTTCATTATTCTGATTGACTGGTTCCAAGACCTTATTCTCTGACACATCATTCGGCCTAAAGTACTCTGGCTCTTCCGGCTCAGACACCTGTGTGTTACTGTCTTTGTACATAACCTTTTCATTGAAGACAACATCTCTACTTCTGATCATCTTGCGGTTTTGGTCATCCCATAGCTTGTAACCAAATTCATCTTCTCCATAGCCTACCAAAGTACACTTCACTGACTTAGCGTCTAGCTTATTCCTCGTATGATCACCTATATGTACATAAGAAACACACCCAAACACTTTAAGATGAGAAAGTTTTACCTCTTTCCCAGTCCAGATCTCTTCTGGTATAGCGAGGTCTAAAGGCTTTGATGGTCCTCTGTTGATCAAATACGCTGCTGTATTGATTGTTTCTGCCCAGAACTGTTTTGGCAACCTAGAATGTAACCTCATGCTTCTGGCTCTCTTAGTCAATGATCTGTTCATTCGTTCTGCTATCCTATTCTGCTGTGGGGTTCCAGGAACCGTTCTACTGAGCTTTATCCCACTCAGATAGTAAAACCTCTTGAACTCACTGTCTTCATATTCTCCACCATTGTCTGAATGCAGCTTTTTGATCTTTAACCTTGTCTCGTTCTCAACCCTAGCTTTCCATCTCTTGAAAGCATCAAACACCTCAGACTTGTGTTTTAGAAAATAATCCCATACCTTCCGGGAGTGGTCGTCAATGAATGTGACGAAATATTGTTTACCTCCGGTTGATGAGACTGAAGCTGGACCTCAAACATCGGTGTGCACTAGTTTCAATTTCTCCTTTACCAGTACCCTTCCGGTCTTCTTGAAGCTCACTCGCTTCTGTTTTCCTAACATGCAGCTCTCACAGAAATCAACCTCAACACTCTTCAAATCTGGCAACTTACCTTTCGAATGTAGACACTTCAGCCGTTGACTACTCATATGCCCAAACCTCTGGTGCCACAAGTTCGGATCATCTTTACCTTCCGTCATAGCGATTGAACCACAACCATCCGTAGTTGTGTAAAGCGACCCATTCTTATTTCCTCGGGCGATTGTCATAATACGCTTCAAAATCTTCCACTTATCATCTGTGAAAGTCGTCATGTAACCTTCTGACGCCAGTTGCGCAATAGAGATCAAGTTCTTCCTCAAATCTGGTATGTGCCTCACGTTGTTAAGCTTCCAAACTGACCTTTTTAGCTGAATCTTCACATCTCCCTTCCTGGTAATGTTGCATGCGTGATAGTCACCAAGATACACCTTACCCAAATTTCTGGAGACATAATTCTCGAACAACTCCCTGTGAGGTGTGGCATGGAATGACGCTCCTGAATCCAGAACCCAGGACTCTATCTTACTTTCCAACGAGCAAATGAGGCAGTCATCTGACTCCTCTGATACACATTTCGCACTGCTCTTGCCCTTATCTTTCTTCTCAGATCTATACTCATATGAGAAGTGACCTTTCTTACCACAGTTCCAGCACTCTACATCTTTCTTGTTTCGTTGTTGATTTCCCGAATAATTGACCTGGTACCTCGACTTAGATTTACCTCTTGACTTTGATCTTCCCCGTTAATTCGTGTTCCGATTTCTGTTTCTGCTTTCTCTACCTTCCATATTCAATGCTGAAGATGTAGACGCTCCGAATCCCTTTTCACGCATCCTGATTTCTTCAGTCATGATGATGTTCACGACCTGTGAGAAATCCAATTTTTCTTTCCTGAACGAGTTGACAATTGACTGACATGTCATCTTTCAACTTTCTGGCAATTGGGTGAGCATAAACACCGCCAAGAATTCTTCATCTAAACCCATAGACGCAGAAGTTAACCCATCATTCACTTCATTGAACTGGTTTATATACTCTCTAAAACCCTGACCTTACGTCATCTTTAAATTTGATAGCTTCTTGACAAGATGAACCTTCCTTACTACAGAAGGCTGTTCATGCAGGGTTGAAAAAGTCTTCATCAGATCTCTGGCAGTTAGCTGATCCTTTACGTTAAAAGCAACCTATTTCGTCAAACTAAGACGAATTGCTCCCAATGCTTTCCTGTCTAGGAGTTCGAGATCCTTTTCATCCATGTTCTTCGGCTTCCGCTTCTTTGACCACTCTTCATCGGTCATAGTTGCTGGCTTCTCTTTTATCGGCCAATGTAAGTCCTTATGGTACAGATAATCTTCCATCTGCATCTTCTAGAAACTGAAATTCATCCCATCGAATTTCTCAATCTTGTAAGAATCTTTCTTTGATCCCATCTCCACGATAAAATTATTGACCTCAAGAAAACCTAGATTTGTGTGAAAAATAACCCACCCCAACCTAGAGCTCTGATACCAATTGTTGGAAGAAAAATTGCACACACAAATCTAAACACACAGATAATATGAAAGCAATAAAAAGAAAAAGACAACACCAAAGATTTTACGTTGTTCAGCAATTTGCTTATGTCCACGGAGCGCACTGCACTCAATCCACTACTTTTAGAGTTGATTACAATCTCTCAGTCTCTCTACAATTTGCTCTCTATCTCTCTAGCAATTTTTCTCATATCCATTAGGGTTTACATAATGGTGGTATTTATATGGGAGCACTAGGTTTGGCCAAATCTTAATTGGGATCTATTTCCTTTTCCTCTTTCTTCACTGTGCAAATCTTCATCGCACGTGGATTTACGTCGGACCGCTGCTGGTGCCACAACGCTCCTCACAACGGAACCTACTGGAGACAGTACGCTGTCTCAATCGCTGCCGAGAAATTAGCAGCGCAACACACAGCGTGCAACACTGGTGACAGACCACTGCCTTGCCACTGCCAAAACCCGCAGCGCCATGCATAGCGGTTGCCACAATTTGCAAACCGCTGCACATTGCGCTGTATATTACACAGCGTTAAGCAATTCCTAATTTTGTCTTTAGCTTTTATGTTGCTTTTCAATTATCAAGGCACTCCACCAAACTCCAATAATTAGCTTTGCCTTTTTTTTTTTTTTTTTCATTTATTACACAAAAGGACAACAAACTAACTTGCTTCTCATTAATTTGGCCACTTTAGTTGACTTGAAAGTCTTCACATAATATTCCTAGTAGAAGGGTGCTCATTCGGTCTGAAAATATTCACCGCAGCACAGTAGGTGGTATCATGGGCGGATGTCTTAAAGAGCTGCCTTGGGCTATAGCCTGGACAACCCTCTAGAAATATATATATATATATATATATATATGTTTTTTAATTTTAATTTTTATAATTATTAAATTATAGATAATTACCTTGTAAAATTTTGAAAATGGTTTTAGGTGGTATAACTTATTTCATTTATCGAGTCTAACTTAAAATAAAAAATAATAATAAAATTTACAATCAATCACATTTAATAAAAGTATTATTAAATATCTAGAGCAACAAGAGACGCATTGTACTTATTACATGGTTTTAAAAAGTAGGATCAGTGATTTTTAAAGCCACTGATTTGGTGAGGCAGTCCCTAAATGGCCTTTAATTTTTCAAAATGGCTCAAATTAGCTATTTCATAGAAAGAAAGTATTAATTGTTGCCACTTTGACTATTAATTGTTTGAAGTCCGTTTTCTCATGTCATAATCTGTTAGAAGTCTGTTTACTTATGTCATAACTTGTTAGAATAGAGGTCAAAACAGTAAAACAAGAATGGGCAATATTGTAAAATCATCAAGAACTGTTAAGCAGCTGCATGAATACCATGATTGTACAGAAGAGGGAATCGATTCTCCATCAACAACTACCCCCTACGAATCAATTGAAATTCATGAAACTGATCTCCTGTTATCACCAGCAGCCGGTGAAGTTGCTTTTGTTAAAGAGGCTAACAGGTGAAGTTAAGTTGCGTTAAGGGAAAAAATGGGCCTTTGAAACTGTGGTTCCGCTCACTCTCTAGATTTCTTTGAAGGAAATGGCTGCATCGCCATTTATTTGAGGCAAATTTGCCAGCATCATTTACCGCAGTAGCTCATATGGTTCTCATTTGAGTGTTTAGATTTTCAAATTAGTCAGTTTTTCAATTATATTCATTCCTTTTCTCCTATTCTTTGCTTCAACTCTTAGAGACTGGATAACTTAATAAGAAAATAGTTTGTTGTAATCCATGATTTGTATGAGTGCTTTGTGTGAGTCTTGTCAAGTAAGTGTAAACGATATCTTCATTCAAATGTTTTATAGAGTATCATGATCTTGTATGTGAATGATGAGCAAGCTTGTATGCACACTTTGGAACATCATCTACCATAAATATGAAATTTTATTTGATTGCTTACAAAAATGATTAAATAATAAATTAATCAGGAAATAAGTTTGATGTCACCCTAAATTAATCAGGAAATAATAATAAGTTTGATGTCACCCATAAACTGGAAATATTGCCCATAAAAATAATAAATTAATCAAATCATTATTTTATATATATAATTAAATAATCAAAATACATAAAATGTTACCTATAGAATTCTTTATGGGTGCCATGTCATATATAACGGCAGCTTTCTGTTAGATTTTGACAGAATGACTGCCAATGAACAATGTTTCGTCAAAATGGTGATTTTGGAATAATTTAAGTAGTGAATGACCTTTTTGGGACTCCACCCACCAATTAATGGTGTCTAGTCCTATTCCAAATTTGATTGGTTAGACACAAATTGGGACACCAAAATTTGACAGCTGATTTGAGTCCTTTCTCTGAAAAAATATATAATTCTATGCTTGTTTTGCATATTTCCTTATTTTAATATATATTTATTAAAAATATATATTTCTTAAAAATATATATTTCCTTAATTTTATTCTAATTGTTTGGTTACACAATTTAGATTCACTTCATTTTATTTTATTTTAATTTTCAAGTATTAAAGACAATACATGTAACTAGGAGAAAACTCCCCACACATACTTGTAAAATGCGTACTGTGGGACTCTAACTTCTGTCCAACACATGTGGAAGGGAAGTGTGCTACCATCTTTACTAAGGGGGGTGTATTCAATTAGGATTCTTGAGGATATTTAAAGACATTATAAATCCTGGTGTATTCAATTTGGACATTTAAAGACTTTAAAATAGTCCATATGAATCCAGTGGTATTCAATTAGGATTTTTATGGACTTTTAAAGAATCCTTCTAAATCTAGGTGTATTGAATTGAGACTTTAAAAATGTCTACAAGAATCAAGGTGTATTCAATTAGGACTAGATTTTAAAGGATTTTCTTAGGTCATGGATTTTGATGGATTTTGGTGGACTTGATGGTGAGAGATATAAATATCAAATGTCATAACATGTCTGGACTTCTCCCCAAAGATTTTGGTGGATTTTGCACAATATACCATGTATTGCACAATACATAATTCCTCAAAAATCAATTTTCTTTTTCTCTCTTCCCATCTTATTATCGAAGAATCTATAGTTACATAGACAACTTTTTTTTTTAGGTGAAAGCAGGATTGATACAATGTTACTGATGAGAGATTCTAGGCGACTATGCACATGGATCACGGCCATTGAAATTATGTTATATATATGTTATGAAAATTAATATCGAAATGTTTTTAATGATTTATATAGAACTGCAGTGTTACTTACGAATTAATCAAGAGATTATCTGTAAAGCAAAAATGACATTTCAACTCAGAGGAGCAAGTTGTCTGTAACACTGTAGTTCTCCGAATCGAGAAAACAATTTCGGCAGCATTCCTTTCAACGAGAGCTCGTAGATGGAAGCATTTACTCAATTAGATTAGGTAGCGTTGCTTCAAAATGATTGTTTCTTGATTATTTGTTCTTGATTATAGCTTGTAGCTTATTAACTGTCAATAATGCTGCAGCATTAGAAATTAGAATGTAGACTCAAGTTCTTACTCAAAATTAACCAAATCTAATCTACCAAAAAAAAAAAATGATATGCAGAGGCAGGCTGTGTCCACAACCATTCAGAATTTACTTATGATCCCAGTTAACCTGACCTGGAACATCGAATATATCTAGAAAGTACATGGATGTTTTACGCAATATTGGGTCCACGTATGAGTACTATCACACTATAATACAATCGATCCAAACCTTACTAGTTTAAATCCTTTGAGAGATAAGATTTTCAGTTTCCAAAGAATAAAATGATAATAAATTAATAATGTTTTAAAAGTAAAAATATTTTAACTTCTTCGAATTTGTTTTAAAATTTTGAGATGTATGACGCCGTAAATTAATGGATGTTACTAGAAATGTATATGTTTATGAGAATTTTTATATGTATCGTACATAATAACAACCACCTTGTCAATATTTGTTGTGGTAGGTGTGTGATCTAGTCAATATTTGCAATTTTGGGTTCAATTCAATCGCTACAACCTTAGACTATATATATACGCAAATATAGATTGACTAGTGTATCAAATTTTGCTCATTCCAACTTCAAAGGTTTTTTATTTATAATTAGCTATAATTAGCTTACTATTGATAAATCAAAGATAATAAATCCATGAAAATCCTTGGATGTCTAAACAAATCCATAAAAGTCTGAGATAGATGTCTAAACAAATCCATAAAAGTCTGAGATGAATGTCTAAACAAATCAATGAAAGTCCATGTGGATTTATAAAAGTCTGTAGAAATCTATGAAAATCTATCACTTAAAAAATATCTTTAGATGTCTTCAAGAATCCTAATTAATCCTAATTGAATACACCCCCCTAAGAAGTAATGTGCGCGCTTCATTTTATTTCAATTGTTAGATTAAACGATTTCAACTAGTCATTAATAGTGAATTTTCATATTATGTAAAATCTATATATATATATATATATATACACTAGTGGAGAGGCACGTGCGATGCACGTGCCAAATTTATAGTATTAATCCTTAAATTATCCATACATTTTCTCAAGGTGCTCATTCGATGCCTTCAATCCCTCGAGCAAGGCCTGCTCTGATCCATCGTTTGAATCCTTGCTCTTCACAAAGTTGAAGAATGTTGGAAATATCTTCGATCCCCTACAACATCAGATCACAAAGAGAGCAAAAGATCTATTAAAACAAAGCACGCTATAGTCAAATCAAGCAAACACAGGGAACCTATAATAATAGTAAAACTAAATGGAGAACAGTAGATACTTTCTACAAGTTTTACAATAATGTATTATTAGTCAGCATAAAGACAGCCCAACAAATATACAGTTTTACAATAAACTTTTCTAGGAAATATTTTCCAGTGAAACAAGCACAATCAAAGGAAAACTAACATATATACCATTAGACTGGGTAGAAAATAACCAAAATACAGTACAAGCAAACCGAACAGGAAACAATATGATTAATCAAATAATAATTAACAGCTAATAAAATGAGAGAAACATTGTATCATCATTTAAGGAGAATTAAGAGCATTACACAGAGGCAAATTCAGGAGGAGTAATGAGAGAAGGCTCAGAGAACTTCTCTTCAAGAATTCCAACAATCATATCAGAGTCAAGCACCCATTTGTCATCAAATTTCACCACTGGCACCTTCCCTTCTGGTCTTATGTCCAAAAACCTATCAACCCATCACATCACACAAATTCAAGCAAACGAAACTACAATCAATTCATAACCCAAAAATCACAACAACCCACCTGCTAAAAAGCTTACTATTGAATATAACCCTCAAAAAGACAACCTTTTGTAACAAGATTCTATTTTTTTGATAATCTAACAGTTAATTAACACACCCTTTTGAGTATATGAAAAGAATAAAACGAACAGAGATTGAATTTCCATATTGACTTACCATTGCAGTTTGTCATTGAGATTGACAAGGTGCAACTTATAAGGGATTTTCTTTTCCACCAAAGTCAGTTGAACCCTGTGACAGAAATGACCTGAAGAACCAAAAAAAAATCCCACAATTCAACAGAAGCTTCGAATCAAAAAGACATAATTATAATTTCACAAAAAAAAAAAAAAAAAAAAAAAAAAAAAAACACAACAGAACATACAGTCTCCAAGAATCTCAGGGGGACAGCAGCAGCTTTCACACAAATCTCAAGAGTCATTTTTGCAAGTTAAGAGTGTTTTCAGGTAAAGAGAGCGAGAGAGGTGATGCAAATGAAATGATAACCAAAATGAAGATAAAAATAATAGTTGAAACATGGTAGAAGAATATACCTATATTGACATAGACATAACCTAGATCAGCCAAGCCTGTTGAGATCAGTGCATTAGTTGTCGGCAATGGAGCCAAATGTTAGTCATCCCGGTGTATCATTAATCATACTATGAGCAGAAATGCATTTATAAGGAGAATGAACATGCAAACATCCATTGCAAGATATATAAACCAATTTCGCAACATTACATTAATTTCTCAAAAATTAATCGTCCACTCCACTACAGTCATTGACTCATTGTTCGCCCAAATTATTTATGCCACCCAAAAAAAGTTGATACTTCTCCTATCCTCTTCTACTTTAGATGAAATTAATTGCTAAACTGATATAATCAATATGATTTATAAGGAAATACAAGTAAATGCATACACAACTACTATTTAGCACAATCAATCAATACCAGGTATTCCAGCCAGACCGTTTGAGGAGTTCGAGCCAAACCGTTGTTGAGTTGAAGAATACCATAGTTAGAAGTATAATCCCATTAAAAGATTTGCTAAAACCATGACCATGGCCATCACTGGTTGTGGGTTGTTTTTCAAAGCTCTGCAAAAGAGACATTCACTAGATTGAATAATAGAATATCAGTAAATTAAACCAATTAATCGGATATATCAATAAAAATTTATTTATTAAAAAAAAACAATTAACTGGACTGAAAACATGGAAAAAAGCATGGGTTCACATTATCAACTCCATAAATCACTTTAAAAAATAAAAATAAAAACTCCATAAATCAACACCCATGGTATCTATGATGGCGTCCACGGTGGAGCCACAGTCGATGAAGTAGTTGTCGATTGGAGAGAAGGAGAGAGAGGAAACATGAAAAAACAAAAAAAAAAATTGAACCAAATTAAAAACCTAGATACAAAAAGAACGAAAATTTAAAACCCATATCAATAATGTTTGTTATAGGTAAAAATAGTTGTGATAGACACGTCATCACCATGGAAGGCCAGGTCAGCAGAGGTCAAGATAAGTCAACTTATGGAGTAGGAACCTTCACGATAACTTACTCGGAAAAGAGGATAAGTAGTCCGACCACAAACAAAGATGATCAGCTTGAACAGCAGATCGGATTCGGGCACACTCGGGCACACTCGGGCATACTCACTCGGGAAACAATAAAACAGCCGCCAACACTTGCAATCAGCAGCCAGCAGATCCACGATAAGCAACGATGTGGACCATAAGAGGTAAAAAAGGAAACAAGCAGTTCTCCCGCAAATAAAGGAGAGAGAATCCCATTCAGAATTGGATACAGCCGAAAAAGGGAAGCACAATCTAAATAGGACTAGGAAACCGCTTGAGACTTGGGGGCCACAACACTAAACCCTAGCGGTCATCTTAAAACCCTAGATGCAACATGTATAAATACCCCCTCTATTCATAAACAGGGGTACGCGAGAAGTAGAAGAGGAGAGAGAGAGGATCGTATTGAAAAGCTTGTAATCATTCTTTATCATTCTTCATCTTGTAATCGTGATTCATAGTGGATTTGGCTTTGTTGCTAGAGGTAACGATCCCGTGGATGTTTCTCCGATCTTTTGGAGTTTTACCACGTAAATCACCTGTTATTTCTTTACAATCTTTGACCATACTCAAGTATAAACTGCAGTAATTCAAAAAACGAATCATTGACTTGGTGATCACCAAAAATCACCGTCAACAATTGGCGCTAGAAGGAGGGGGACCCAAAAATTTGTGACAACAATGGCTGGCGACGGAGATGGTAGCGATTCCAGGTACAGTCAGGGCATGCCAAGTAACGAATTGGAAGATGACACCGCGCTCAATACGGCGGATGCAACTTTGACGACGGCAGACCAGTCAGCTGCTCTGGCTGGTATTCAACGTTTACCTGCAGCTAATGAAGAAATCACGCAACAACTCCGTGCTTCTCTACAACAACTCATATCAGACGCAGCAAGGTAGGGAATTGACCTTTCTGTTACGGAAGGTTTGATGTCACCTCATGAACTGTCCGCCCCAAGCCAGCAGACAGCAAGGCTGCGTTCCGCAGTGGTGATACCAACCCCTGATGCACCCCCAAAGGCGAGACAAGATCCTACAGGCAGACCAGAGATGCTATCTGAAAGAGTGGCCAGGAGAAGTAGGGAGCACAGAGAGGGGAATGATTCCGACAAAGAGTACGATCAAGATCGGGTAGCCGGAGATCGAGACCGCCCCAGGAGGCGTGGCCACAGGAGAGACCGGTCATCCTCGGAAGAAAGTGAGCAGAACCATCATCGCAAGCGCCAAAGGGGCACAGTCCGACTGCATGGCTTAAACCGAGATCATAGAGAGTTGAATCCCGAGGAGAGGGGCCAAAAACTGACCATAAGCCAGAACTTCAATGCGTTAGGAGAGCCTGAAGGGGACAGAGACATACTTATACAGAGCCTCACCCGGGAAGTTCAAAATAATCGTCGGCAAATGGATGCTTTGGTCAGGCGGTATGGGCGTAATGAGCTGTCAGATGATGAATCCGGAAGCCCTTTTACCAATGGGGTCTTGAGGATGCCTTTCCCAGAAAGATTCAGAATGCCCCACATCGAGCTGTTCAAGAAGGACACCGACCCAAAAGAACACGTCCGGAGGTATAGGAGCGCTATGGCGCAATATGTCCATAATGATGCACTACTATGTTTGAATTTTCCTCAAACTCTTGGGGATCTAGGCTCCCGGTGGTTTGGAAGATTGCCAGCAGCAAGCATAAGTAGCTTCGGCGAACTGAGCAAGGCTTTCTCAAGGCAGTTCCTCGGGAATGTACATAGGAAAAAGTCAGTGGCTCATTTATCCCAACTCAAACAGGGAAAAGACGAGTCGCTGAAGAAATATCTAGGGAGGTTCGGTCAGGAAGTGTCCGAGATCGGAAGTGCAAACGACGAAGCAATAATTGCCGCGTTCATTAACAACCTTCAGAATGGCCAATTGTCCTTTGACCTCAGAAGAGCCCGACTAACCAGCTATGCCGATATGATGGACATGGCAGGGGGTTACGCCTTGGCCGAAGAAGAGGAAATTGCCACAGGAGGTTACTTCGTACATGGTGGTCGCCCAGAGGGGTCCAAAACCAAGGACCAGACCAAGATGCCCGATACCAAAGGTGACAAGCAGAAGAACAAAGCACGGGATGGTCGGGATGGACGACGAGCATACGACCCAAAAATCGATCAACCAAGGCAGAGGTTCCAGGGCCGATACACAAATTATACCCCGTTGAAGAAAGATCAAGAAGAAGTCCTGGCAATCCTAGAAGAGAAGAACATGTCCAAAGAACCACCTAAGCAATCGACATATGCTCGGAGGGACACCACCAAATATTGCCGTTTCCACAAAGAGAATGGGCACGAGACATCCAAGTGTTTCCAGCTAAGGGACCACATCGAGACTCTCATTAGGGAAGGGCATTTGAAGGACATTGTTTTCAAAAAGACGGACAGGGCAGATGGACAGAAAGATAGCCGACAGGACGGACGGGCAAGAAAACTTAGTCCCAAGAAAGCCGAGGATGAAGGGGCAATCAACACCATCTTCGGAGGTCCAGCAACGGGCAAGAGTAACAGGGAAAGAACCCAGGAGATTTGGGAGGCCATGGAGGCACGGAGAGACCTGGACGTCAATTCTATTGAGCCCGACCCGAAAAGAATCAAGGAGGGCTGGGACCCGATCGTGTTCACAGAGGCCGACTCACACGGAGTGGATGTTAGGCCAAATGACGCGCTAGTGGTCAGCACTCGGATCGGCCATAGAGAAGTTCATCGAATTCTGATCGACAATGGGAGTTCGGCAGACATTCTTAGTGCAGAAGTATATGACCAGCTGAGGCTAGACAGGAAAGACCTACAGCCTTTTCCCACACCCCTTAGAGGATTTGGAGGGGTCGAAGTAAGGTCACTCGGCACGGTTAAGCTACCCGTGAAGATCGGAAAAGCCCCTTGCCAGAAAACAGTGCTGCTCGACTTTGTGGTGGTAGATACGGAAAACTGGCCGTATAATGCTTTACTGGGCCGACCATTTTTGAATAAAGCCAAGGCGGTGACAGCAACTTATGCCCTCATGATGAAATTCCCGACCGAATATGGTGTGGGAGTGGTCAAAGGGTCACAAGAGATGGCCCGAAGAGCAAACTTATCAGTGTATAAAGATAGGGAGGTACGCCAGGTATACATGGTAACGGTCCAGCAAAAGGATAGAGAACCTGAAGAACAGGCAGAAGTGCCGAAAGATTTTGAGTTGGATCCCAGAGAAGGACCGGAGGATAGGGAAGACGAGCCGACTCAGGAGGTGGCACTAGACCCGGAAGATCCGGGTAGGACAGTGAAGGTAGGGGCAAGTTTGAGCGTACATGTCAAAACCGTACTTATTGCGCTGCTAAGAAACTACAAGGATGTTTTCGCTTGGAGTCATGAAGATATGCTGGGGGTAGACCCGAAGGTGATTTCACATCATCTTTCCACTAACCCCGAGTTCCGACCCGTGGTACAGAAAAGAAGACTATTCAATCCAGAAAGAAGCGTCGCAATCAAGAAGGAAGTGGAAAAGCTGCTTTCCGCGGGGTCGATAAGGGAAGTCAAGTATCCGGAGTGGGTAGCCAATGTGGTGTTGGTCAAGAAAAAGAACAAGCAATGGAGGATGTGTGTAGACTTTACAGACTTGAACAAAGCTTGCCCAAAAGATAGTTTTCCACTACTGAGGATCGACCAGTTGGTAGATGCGACAGCAGGACATGAATTGTTGAGCTTCATGGACGCCTACTCGGGATACAATCAGATCCGGATGAATAAGGCAGATGAGGAAAAGACGTCGTTTACCACGGACCAGGGCTTATATTGCTACAAAGTGATGCCATTCGGATTGAAAAACGCCGGGGCAACATACCAGAGGCTGGTAAACAGGATGTTTGCTCGGCAGATTGGGAAAAATATGGAGGTTTATGTGGATGATATGTTGACTAAGAGCACCACTGCAGAAAAACACACGGAGGATTTGAAGGAAACCTTTGACGTCCTGAGAAAGTATCAGATGAAGCTCAACCTAAGCAAGTGTGTGTTCGGGGTACCTTCGGGAAGGTTTCTAGGTTTTCAGGTGCACCAGAGAGGAATCGAAGTAAATCCTGAGAAGATCAAAGCATTAGAAGGAATGGCTTCACCCAGGACACTAAAAGATGTGCAGAGGCTAACGGGATGCCTTGCGTCACTCAACCGGTTTATAGCCAAGTCAACAGACAAATGCGCCCCATTCTTTAAAGCAATAAAAAAGGGGAAAGGGCTCGAATGGAGTACAGAGTGTGAAGAAGCCTTTCAAAAATTAAAAGAGTATCTGGGGAGAGCACCAATCCTTTCAAAACCGGTGGTGGGAGAAACATTATACTTATACCTCTCGGTCACCGAAGTGGCGACGAGTTCGGTGTTGATCCGACTGGAGGAAGGAATACAAAAGCCAGTGTACTATACAAGCAAAGCGTTGTTAGCGGCGGAAACCAGATACTCGCCGGCAGAAAAAATAGCGTTAGCTCTGATCACATCGGCCAGGAAGCTGAGGCCATATTTCCAAGCACATACAATAGAGGTATATACAGACTGCCCGCTGAAACTCATTCTTCAAAAGCCAGAGGTGTCAGGAAGGCTGACCAAATGGGCGGTAGAGCTCAGCGAATATGATATCAGATACACACCAAAAGCGGCCATCAAAGGGCAGGCGGTATCCGACTTTATAGCAGAATTCACCGAGCCAGACGCCGAGGTAAGGAGGGCAATGGAAGATGAACAGACTACTAAATTCCAATGGAAATTACATGTAGATGGGTCATCGAACACACATGGCAGCGGGGCAGGAATAGTCATAACGACCCCCGAGGGGGATACTGTAGAATGTGCCATGAGGTTCGATTTCAAGGCAACCAACAATCAAGCAGAATATGAAGCCTTGCTGGCCGGTCTGAGGGTCTGCATAGCATTAGGGGCAGATGAGCTGGAAGTTTACAGTGATTCACAGGTAGTGGTCCATCAGGTACTGGATGAATACCAGGCCAGGGAAGAGCACATGATAGCTTATTTGGACATTGCAAAAAAACTACTTAAAAAGTTCAAAGCATACAGAATCTCTCAGATCCCTCGGGAAGAGAACGAAAAAGCAGATGCTTTGTCCAAACTAGCTTCAGCCACCACAAGCATCAGATCCAAAGCAATACCAGTGGCGCACCTGACTAAACCAAGTACAGCGGAACCCGAGGAAATCATAATAGCAGAGATCCGACCTAGCCCGGGCGACTGGACATACCAACTCAGAAAGTACTTGGAGGAGAACATACTACCGGAGGATGCTATGGAAGCTAAACGCATCAGATACAGGTCAGCCCGGTACACGATTCTGAGAGGAGAATTATATAGGAGAGGATTCTCAAAAGTGCTGCAGAGATGCATTTCCGGTGAAAAGACTGGAGAGATCCTGAGAAGTATCCACAGTGGAGTATGTGGGAACCACACTGGGGGTAAAAGCTTAGCACACAAGATACTCCGGCAAGGATTCTACTGGCCGACTCTGTTCGCGGAAGCGCAGCAATTCGCAGAGAGTTACGAAACATGCCAAAGAGTAGCAAATGACATTCGACGACCCCCAGAGTTGCTCAGAAGCTTAACCTCGCCTTGGCCCTTTGCCATGTGGGGACTCGACCTGATAGGACCAATGCCCATAGGAACGAAGGGAGGAGCAAAGCATGCTATTGTGGCAGTGGATTATTTTACCAAATGGGCAGAGGCAGAAGCACTTGTACACATCACCGAGGCAAACACCACCAGCTTCGTTAAAAAGAATATAATATATCGATTTGGGATCCCGAGCATCATCATAACAGACAATGGGACTCAATTCGATAATAAGAAGTTCAGAGAAATGTGTGAAGAGTTCAAGATCGCAAACTACTATGCATCGCCTGCTCATCCTCAAACCAATGGCCAAACGGAGGCCGTGAATAAAGTGATCGAGCACACATTGAAAGCAAAGCTAGAGGCAAAGAAAGGTGGCTGGGCAGACAAACTGCCTGAGGTGCTATGGGCATACCGAACAACTGTGAGGTCTTCCACAGGGGAAACTCCTTTCGCGCTGGCATTTGGGACAGAAGCTGTTATCCCAGCAGAAACTACTTTTACATCCCCCAGGGTCCAGTTATACAGTCCCGAGCACAATATAGACATGCTGCAGCAGAACCTAGACGAGCTTGAAGAGATCAGAGACGCAGCACAAGTAAGAAATTCCGCATACCAGCAAAGGGCCGCTAGATACTACAACTCTCATGTTCGGGAGCGGAGATTCCAACTCGGGGATCTAGTGCTGAGGAGAGTATCCCCAAATACCAAGGATAAATCATCAGGATCCCTCGCCGACAAATGGGAAGGGCCATATATCATCAAGAGAATCGTAGGGCACGGGGCCTACATGATAGCCCGACCAGAAGGTAGCCTGGTACCCCGACCATGCAACGCACAATATCTGAAGATCTTCTATCCCTAAAAGAATCCAGTTATGGTTCTACAGTTTATTTATTCTGCTTTAGCTCAGTTTTTAGTTTCTGCGTTGAAATTTCAGATTTGTTTATTAATTTCATGTTCATGATCATCTAATAAAGTTCAGTTGCTAATACGATGTGGCGGAATCAATAAAATCCATGAGCAATATTTCAATGGCGGCCACTCAAGGCGACCGAATAAACGCCGAAAAAAGTCGAGCGCTATAAGGCCGCGAAAGAGCGGACGAGTGGTGCTTGAAGGGCGGAAAAGCTGTAGTAGCATGCCCGCCTAGTTAAGGCGATGCAAACGCGTCCCTTAGCAAAAAGGCGAAACCGAGGCACCAGGATAACTGGGAAAATGCTCGGAGCACCGCTAGAAAGACTAGTGAGATGCGCAGTCGTGTTGGCCGGTACAAATTACCCCAACGATTCGACAAACCCTTGCGCAGATAAAACCAGGAGACGTCCTAGGTGACTTGTGCAAGGACCTCAACGTATGGTCGCGGCGAGCCCCGACGTAACGTGGAGGTTAAACAACCCCAAAAATCAAAGGGTGTAAGCCAGTTACATAAGATACTCGGCAAAAAATTAGTTACCAGTTAAATAAGATACTCGGTCTAAATTGATAAGCCAGTTACATAAGATACTCGGCAAAAATTAGTTAAACGGTTAAATAAGAAACTTGGTCTGACCGGGTAAAAAGCCAGTTACATAAGATACTCGGCTGAAATTAATGGCCAGCCACAAGGCACTCGATCAAAGCATAGCTAAAGATGCCCGAGGGATCCATAAATTCAAAGATGGTTGGTACAGGCAGACGGTCGTCCCATTTAGGCATACAGTAAAATCAGTAAGAATGTAAGAGTAAAATTTATTCTTATATTCTTATTGTGTGTATAGAAAGATACAATGTATGATACATATATGAAATAAGTATAGTTACAAAAAGGCTTGTTACAAAAAGGCTTGAAAATCAAGAGGAAGGCGCCGGGGGTGGTGAGCTGCTTCTGCTAACGTCAGGGTCAGGCTCAGGCTCCATCACGTACTCGCTCAGAAGACTGTCGTCCGAAGGCCACACAATCACATCTTCTTCATCATCCATCCAGTGACTGTAGTCGGTACTAGGAACGGGCCCCAAGTCGGGTATCTCATTGTTGAACCCCGCCCTTTCACTGGCGTAAAAAGTAGAGAACGACTCGGCGGTTGGAACCTCAAGGTGCATGGGATGTGGCGTTTTTCCTTTACTTCTACAATACGCCCGCCACTCCTTCATCTGGATCCGGAGAGACTCCAAGGATGTGTCCACATGCTTCCTAATTGAGAGGCTCCAGTTGGCCCGGGCCCGATCAGTCGCCCTATTCTTTTGCTTAAAAAATTCGCCGGCCGAGACCATTCCCCTCTGGAACTCCCGAAGAAGCAGAGCATCATAGGCAGGAGATCTCTTAAAACAGTCAACGCTTTGTAGCTCCATTTCCAGCCTAGCTCCCTTCGACAGTTCCTTGGCCGTCAGGGCTTGACACTCCAAGTCGTCTATTCGACGTTCATAAGCAGACTTGGCGTCTTCGGCGTTCTGTTCGGCTCGAAGCAAGGCTTCCCGGGTGGATGACAGTTGATCCTGCAGAGTCCTGACCTCCTCCGCAGCAGAAGATGCCCGTTGCTCGGCTTCCATTTGCCGTGCTAAGCACTGATTTAGGAGCATCTCACTCGACTTGGCCTCCTCCTGATGAGCTAACTCAGCCCGAGAGCAATGATCTTCGCTCTCCTTCAATTGGGCTTCTAGCCTTCTTATTTTCTCCGCTTGGGCTTCGCCAGCTTGGCAAGCCCCAGACATCTCGGCCACCATCTGCAACAAGCAAACAACAAATCAACAACAAATAGAAATAAGAAAAGGAAGAATGCGAAATGATGTATATGAGCGAAAGTGTCACTCACGTAGGAAGCGCTGTTAAAAAAATTGCGGAGTCGGTCAGACACAGTCCCGGTCCTGAAATGACTCCAGTGATCCTCCCCAATATAGGCTCGGCCTGAAGCCATGGCCCTGAAAATGGTCTCGGGGGTGGGATCATCGATTTGGGGAGAGGAGCCCATATCACCCACATCGCCTTCGGGGAGTTCGGCGGATGGGGCCGCCCGAGGAAGGTCGGTTGAGCCACCAGCACTCTCTCTGACCTGCTCCCGCGGAGGGGTCACGCTCGCATCACCCTCCCCCTCGTCCTCCGAAGAGGAATTAACATACGCGACTACTCGGGGAATCTTGGGGAAAGGGCGACCAGAAGAAAACGAAGCTTTCCTTTTCCTAGTCTGCCCAGCTTCAATGTTGCTGTCCCCAGGAGTAGAAATCGGATCAGCAGAGGCAGGAATCTCCGAAGAAGAACGATTCGGTTCAACTGAAGTCAGAAACTCCGGAGCTACTGCACCTGAAGGCCCCCCAACTGCTTCAAAAGGGACGTTTGGCATATCAGCAGCAGAGTGGGGAGAACCAGATCTGCTGGGGAGATTCGCCTGCTCGGGCTCAGGGAGATCCCCTACTTTCTCTTTCCCCTTGGAGGAAGGACCTACGGGATTGCCCGAATCAGCAGAGGTCCTACTTACTCCAAAGTTCCCCGAGGCGCCCTCGGCTCCCGCCGAACACACGGTCGGTTCTTGATCATGAGCCTCTTCGGGCACGTAATCGGGTACTCTCTCTTCATCATCTCCCTCGGGAAGGTTCTCGGGAGTACCCTCATCAGATTCGTCTTCGGGAGGGGCTATCCCAGCATCTCGCTGGCGAAGGACTGCCTTTTGACTCGCCTCCACGATGCCTTTCATCCGGCGTGCCAGAGCATCGCTGATTATATCTACATCAAACACTTAAATAAAAAAAAAGGGGAGTCCGAGTCAGCAAACAAACTTGGAAGTCAGGTTGCAAATAAAAAATGCATACAAGAAGTAAACTTACGGCGTCTGCGGCACGCAGAAATCTGAGGGAAGAGATGGGCCTTAATCATTTTCCCCTCTCTGTAGAGATAGGGTTTCCCCATTTTCTCTAGGGGGCGGACTGCTGCCCGAGCCAAAGTCTTCAGCTCCTCATCAGTAAAAGCTGAAGTCAGATGGTTCCACTGCGGCGTGCAGAAGTACCGAGGAACCCGGCAAGTCATCTGAGTGCCGTCCAAGTCGAAACTGATTGACTGGCCCCAGTCTTTGCCCACGAAGAACCAGCTGTTCTTCCAAAACTTGTTTGAGGTCGGGAAGCCCCAAACGAACCCTTTCATCTTTTCGTCCGTAGTCGGTTCGACACTACCCTTGACCACGACGTCTTTTGGAATCCAGAACTCGGGCTGGTTCGACTGGAGAAAATAAATCCCGGTCTTCCCCACTGGCTTCAGCGAATAAAAATGGCGAACCTCGCGAGGGGTGGGAGGTGGCCGCTTCATTCTATGCCACATGTGCCACATGCACATCAGGATGCGATAACTGTTCGGCGTTAGCTGTGCCGGAGCGAGTCGGGCTTCAGCCAAGAACCAAGTGATGAAAGGCTGAAGAGGAAGAGTAACGCCGCAGGTGAGCATGGACCCGTAAATTGCTACGTGGCCAGGGGTGGGTTCCATGCAGCCCGACCTTCGGCTGGAATCAGTGAAATCTCATTGCTGTCCAGATCGAACCGCCGCATATATCGCATTATCTCGTCAGGGCCGACCACGTTCGGCTCAACATCATAGATGCAAATACGCTCGGGGGAGAAGGGAATGTGAGCGGCCCTGTGCTCCTCTTCAATATCATCTTCAATAATCCTTTGGGCCGCCACTCGGCTTTCCCGAGAATGCGAGTCTTTGTAAACTTTGCGAGTGGTCATCCTCTTTCCTGGTCTTCTGCTCGGGCGAATATCAGTACAAGCAGAAGAATCCGACCAAGCTTCAGGCTGGTATGAGTAAGGTGGTGATGAACTGGCAGAAGCAGAAGGGATCCCTGAAGGAGGAGGAACCTCAGAAGTTGCAGGCCTTTCCGGAAAAAGTCCAGAAATATCAACGTTGGTATAGCGCGGCTGATCGAAACGGGGCTCGTCTAATAACCTGTGAACAACCGACGCAGTGAAAGCATCATTTCGCTCAATAGCAATCATACCAACAGTAAAAAGACGATATCTAGCTCCGGAATCCATAAAGACTAACCTTGATGAAGTAGAGAATGAAGACGACGCAGATCGTAGAAGAAAAGGTCTCCGAGGAAAAATCTGGGGGTTGAAGCAGGTAAAACTCAAGGACAGCAGGGTTAGAAAAAACGGGCTAGTAAACCAAACGGAACACAGAGAATCAAAAGGCACAGATAAAACCTCCTTCGAAGAGCACGCAAAGATACTGGAAGAGAAGATAAAAGCGAAAAATGGAAGAAAAAGGTGAAAGTGAAAAAATCGAAACCAGAATATATAGGCGACGTCTCGATTTCAAAAATACCAAAACCTTAGGAGAGGTTGCAGAAAAAGCGGGAAAAAGGAGGGGTTTGGACTGATGACGTAGGTTGAGCGCAGACGAGCAGAAAGGTCACATCCCATAAATACACCGTACCACAGCCAGACAAATAGGGACAAGTGGCAGCAAGTGAACATCAGGCGCCGCCGGAGAGCAGAAGCATCGCCATCATAAAGATTTGAAATGATTGATAAATCAAACGTGTGCGGTCGCAATTAAGACGCGTCATTTAAAGCTCTGATCCAAACGAGGATACTTTAATGCAGAAAACGACAAATGAGGATTAATCATAAAGAAATATTGAAGTTAAATATTAGACCCGAGAGGGCTTGACTAAGCATGATCGGCTCAAATATTTAAGGGGGTATTGTTATAGGTAAAAATAGTTGTGATAGACACGTCATCACCATGGAAGGCCAGGTCAGCAGAGGTCAAGATAAGTCAACTTATGGAGTAGGAACCTTCACGATAACTTACTCGGAAAAGAGGATAAGTAGTCCGACCACAAACAAAGACGATCAGCTTGAACAACAGATCGGATTCAGGCACACTCGGGCACACTCGGGCACACTCGGGCATACTCACTCGGGAAACAATAAAACAGCCGCCAACACTTGCAATCAGCAGCCAGCAGATCCACGATAAGCAACGATGTGGACCATAAGAGGTAAAAAAGGAAACAAGCAGTTCTCCCGCAAATAAAGGAGAGAGAATCCCATTCAGAATTGGATACAGCAGAAAAAGGGAAGCACAATCTAAATAGGACTAGGAAACCGCTTGAGACTTGGGGGCCACAACACTAAACCCTAGCGGTCATCTTAAAACCCTAGATGCAACATGTATAAATACCCCCTCTATTCATAAACAGGGGTACGCGAGAAGTAGAAGAGGAGAGAGAGAGGATCGTATTGAAAAGCTTGTAATCATTCTTTATCATTCTTCATCTTGTAATCGTGATTCATAGTGGATTTGGCTTTGTTGCTAGAGGCAACGATCCCGTGGATGTTTCTCCGATCTTTTGGAGTTTTACCACGTAAATCACCTGTTATTTCTTTACAATCTTTGACCATACTCAAGTATAAACTGCAGTAATTCAAAAAACGAATCATTGACTTGGTGATCACCAAAAATCACCGTCAACAATGTTAAAAAGAGATAAATTCATTCATCAAACATGGATTGTAGTATGTACTGATTTGCAAATTCTATCTGTTCAAATACAAATATTAAAGACAATAAGACATCTACACAAATTCTAAAAAGAGAATAGAAATAGGAAAGAAACAGAAGAAAACCGAGAAAGAGATGACTCTGCTTGAGCGAAATTTCCGATTTCTTCGTTTCGGCAATCACAAGAAACATAGGAATGGAAAGAAGAAAGAAATAAATGGAAAGAAATGAAGAGTCATGATAGAGAAGACATGAGAGAGAGACACGGTAAAAGGGGAAAAAGGTCAGAGAAACACGTTAAAAGGGGAAATAAATTGAAAAAACAAAAAAGGGACACAATGGGAAATAAGGGCATTGTGCAAACGAAAAACTACCCTTTGAAAATAGGATATATATATATATATATATATATATATATATATATATATATATATATGAGAGCTTCTTCTTACAATCCACAAATTATCTATTCACACTCCAATTTAATTTTTTTTATTAATGACAATGTTAACCTAAATTAAAATTACTAAACAAGACAAAAAAATTTAAAGACATTTCAAACTAATTAAATTATTAAAAAACAATCTTTCTCCTAAATCATTAGATTAAATATTACGTATTAAACTCTTCCTCCTAAATTTGTTATTACCATTTTAAACACTCTATCCTAATTAATCTCTCTCTATTTTTCAAAAAAATAAATAAATCATATTTCCATACTTTCTTGATCAATTTTTAATTAATAGTTAAAGAAAAAAAAAACTTATGAATATTTTAGTTTTTTACAAACAGAATATATATATATATATATATATATATATTAAAAAGTCAATTTAAAAAAAAAAAAAACAAAAACAAAAACAAAAAAATATATGAAAGCTTGAATTGTTTCAACTAGATTCGATTAAACTCGGAATTTCTAAGACTAATGAACGAATTAAAGTTCTCTAGACAATCACACATCTAATAGAGTAACAAAAATCATTTTCATATTTCGATTTTTTTTTTTAATATAGACATACATATGGTTCCTAAAAATCAAGCTTATTAGTAAGTTTTTTTTTTTCTTAATTGTTAGTCTTGCTTGAGAAGGAATGGAGATAGAAAATTAGAGATATGTATTGGAGGAGAGAGTTTAAAATGGTAATTAGAAATTTAGGAGAGAGTATTTAATATGTAATAATTAATTTAATGATTTAAGAGAGATAATTTCTTTTTTAATAATTTAATTCAAAAAAGATAAAAAGGATAATTTTGTAACAAAATGAAGTGTTTTTAGAATTTTTTAAAATTTAAATTTTGAGAATGGAGTGTTTTTAGAAAAGAAGTGTAAAAAGAAAAAAATGGATTGTCTAAAGAAGCTCTCTCTCTCTCTATATATATATAAGGAATTGATTTTATAATATTAAACCGAAAAGAAAACACTTTTTATATAATATAGTTTAATCTGGACTGCAAATATATCCTGATTTCGTCACGGATGGTATGTAAGAAAAAAAAAAAAAAAAAGAGGCTCGGAGTCTATTATAATTTGGTTTATTTGGAATGGAAGTGTGTTTACTTACAAAACGCATCCTGTCGATTGGAATTGCAATGAGCCTGAATAATTCAACTGAAAGACCTACCATGAAATGGTCCCATATAAAAGATAAACCTGTAAACCAATTATACATGTTGCTTAATTTTGAATTATGCAATTAGTTGTCTAGATCATGACATCCTATAAAAATCGTGCCGAATTTTAAAGTTCCTAAACTATTATATTTATATATTTTTTAAATAAAAAATTCCTAAATTGATAAATGATTAAGAACCTAACAACTTAAGACCGAAACTAAAGATTGTCCAATTAACTATCCAGATCACACAAAATCTATTAATATAGTGTTAATTCAAGTCATGTGGCCAATTTACAGGTCACATAAAATATCTAAATAGGGTTGTCGAGACGTGTCAAGATTAGACAATACATGTGTAGCTCAGATAATTACTCCCACTAACTGGAGAAAACTCCCCACACATACTTGTAAAATACGTATTGTGGTATTCAAACCCTTAACCACCAGGTGTGGAAGTGAGATGCATCGTCATCTTTGTTCAAATGCCTAAACTAACAGGTGATTGAGAACCTAACAATACATGTTAAAATTGTGAATTCAAATGCTACAGTTTTGTTTTTTGTTTAAACTGTTATAAAACGGTTCTGTGTATAAATATAGTTAAATGCTATAAAATGGTTGGTTTTAATTGTTTTTAAATTGATTTTACAATTATGATTTTTTAATCCTATAAATAAAGGCTTTGCCTCATTCACAAAGCACGTACAACAACAACTTGAAAAACAAAGTTCTCAGGAAAAAGGTTTTTAAAAGAAATACTTAGAAAAATTTCTTGAGTGTATGTTCTTTGTAAGTATTCAGAGCAATTCTTGAAAGGGTTTGAGAATTCCGGTTCTTCTTTGTGCAAAGAAGTTCCGAGACAAAAGTGATTCTTGACTGTTTTATCCTAGGGACGACGTGACAACTTTGGAACTGCTTGCACAATCAGGGTAGAGAGCGACATTGTCCGCAACTCAACCATTTTCCAGGTTTTTCCGGCACTAACAAAATTTTGTTTATTGAAATATCTTCCAGCTGCAATTGTTTTATTTAAATATTTTCCAGCAATTATTTGTATCGAAGAATTTTTGCAGCAACAATAAAAATTAAGACCTATCTTGAGTTCAAAACCTATAAAAAAATGAAATAAAATAAAAAATATCACAAAAGAAGAAAGGATCCCAACCCGATCCACTAAAAAACGATCCATTTTAGTCCTTTTCTTTTTCTTTCTATATTCACATATAATCATCAGTCATCACATACCATTTTTCTATCTATCTGACTTTCTCATCTCAATAAGACAAACCACCACCTTCTTCTTCTTCGTCTTCTTCTTAACATCTCTCTCTGTTTTCTAGATTCATATTCCACACCAAAACAAACAAAAAAATGACACCGTTTCGTGCCAGTTCGTTTTCCATTTTCGCAAATAGCAATATCACGCACTGCGTTTCTCTTCACGCCAATTTCTGCATTAAATGAATGACGCAGCATCGCATTCACGCATTCAATTGCAACCCTCGTAAATACCTCTATCTATCTTTTTCTCTTCTTCTTCTTCTTCGATTTCTTCAATTTCAAATCTGTTAGATAGATACACGTAAGAACATCTAACTTTATTTACTGTTCACCTACTATAACGCATGCATGCACTACTTCTTCTTCTTCCAGCGACGTCGATTTCTTCAATTTCAAATCTGTTAGATAGATACACGTAAGAATACCAAACTTTAATGCACTACTTCACTGAGCCGTCTCTTCTTCATCTCCTTATAATTCGCATCAACATTTCCACTCCATTGATTTTTTGATATATTTTTTTTTTTTAAAAAACAAGCGTTTGATCGAAACAATGGCTGCGAAGAAGAAGTTGAATAGTGGAGTAGAGATTGTAGTAGTACTGGTTCTGCTAACTTGTGCGCCGTCGCTCATTCACTCGGCTGATGATAATCGGCTTCTGGTGAACATGACTCTGGTTCCAAACTCCACTGCCTCTGCTCTTGGCGCCTGTAAGTTTCTTCTTCGATCAAAAGTTAAACCTATCGTTTTTATATATATTATTTTTATGAAAAAACGAAACGTTTCGTGCTTGCTCTGCTCAGTTTGCTTAGATGGGAGCTTGCCTGCATATCATCTGCACAGAGGATTCGGCGCTGGAGCACGCAACTGGCTGCTACAATTTGAGGTATTTTCGTAATTTTGGTAAGAGTAAATAATTCAATAAATAAAAAATAAAAAAAATAAAAAGTTGGAATTGAAGTCAAAAGAAAACAACAAATGACTGCATTGTTGTCCAGTAATAATTGGCCACGTCATCGGTTCTCTCGGTACTGACTATTTTGTCTAAGTTTGTGGACTGTGGTCCTTTTTTTTTATTGGTCCAGTATTGGCTATATTGGTCTTTCGCGAGAACACTTTTGCTCACCGTTGACCATTACCTCCCTCCTAAATGGATGACATGTGTTCATAGAGGGCTAAATTTTTAGACAATTTTACCTCTATATAGACACATATCGTGTGTTTGGGAGGGGGTAATGCAGTCGTCTCCTTGAAAGGGGGGTGAGCAAAAATGGACCCGTCTTCTGCGGAATGAATGAATGTTTTGTTAAAATCAATACGACATCGTTAAATTAGATATATTGTTTCTTAATTAATTCTATAAAAATAAAAATTATAGACAAACACCACACAATTTTAAATGAGTAATTTAAGGTTAATATGATTACTAGACAAGAAATTAATTATTTTATTTTATTTTGTATTTTTATTGAATTTTGTATCAGTTTTTTTTTTATTTTTTATTTATTTTTTTTAATATATCAGATTGATACTATTTTTTTTAGAGGAAAGATTGATACTAATAATAAGTATACAAAAATAAAAAGTATAATATTAAACAAAATTTATTGTTTTATTATAATTACTATTATTATCTACATGGGTGGATGTATTTAATTTACAAAACTATAACTCAATTAGTTAATTGAGTAGGTTCTAAATTATTTTCGTGTGAAATGTCAATAATGGTTCAATTCAATTTCAATATGTACTTCAAAATATGTAATATTTACTAGGTGTAAAATTAATGATCCTTATTTACTGTGATGTTACTAGGGTGGTGGGTGGTGCAATAATATACCATCATGTTTGGATAGAGCTAAAAGTCGCCGTGGATCGACAAGTTTAATGGCAAAGTGGCTGGTCTTTTCTGGTATTTTAAGCAACAATGCCTCTCTTAATCCAGGTAATTAAATTCATTTCTAATAACTTAATTTAATCTAAATTCATTGGCCATATAACATGGAAATGTAAATGTAATTTCATTGGTTTGCACATTCGACCGAATTTGTATTTGATTTACTCTTGCAAGTAGCAGAATTTGTATTTGATTTTCGGGAAATCATCAACGTGAATTTTTTTTAAAAAAAATCTATCACTTTATATGTATATTGACATATATGTCCCTCCATGTTCCTGTCACGTTCTCCATTGCTCATTTTCACGTGAATAACCATACTATTATCAACGCCCGAAAGAATTGTTGGCACTTTCTACCTACCAGGTCTAGGAATGGAAAAATAATAATAATGATAATAATAATACTTTCTTCTTAGTTCTGATTTCTTGGTTTTGTTTTCTTTTTCATGGGTATTAATTAAAAAGATTTTCTAATTATAAATCAGATTTTTACAACTGGAATCGTGTAAAGATCAGATATTGTGATGGAGCTTCTTTTGCTGGAAATGCCACGTTCGACGATGGGGTAATTCTCTCTCTATAATTTCATTAAAAAAACACTTGGCAATGTCTTAGGTTCGTATTATTAAAATAAAAAAACAAAAAACACAGCCTATGTCATTTAATTTATCAATTACTTGGAAAAAAATTTCAACATGCCTGCCCATCCATTAACATCATGTCATATGATATGATATGATTTTAATGGTCAGATGCATTGGGTGAGTTTACGGGCTCCTTTTCCAAATAAAATGATAAATGATATTAATCAACGATTTATTTGATGTTGTGCTTCACATGGAATTAAAGACCATCTATTGTTGTTGTCAATTTTTAATAACCACTAATGAATTTTGTGTAAATGAACGACAGAAGTCATTACTTTATTTCAGAGGTCAAAAAATCTGGCAAGCTATCCTTACTGATCTTCTACCTAAAGGATTGGCAAATGCTGAAAAGGTACATATAAATTTTCATACATATCTATGCATGAATTGCAACAACTTGACTCATATTTGATCATATGATATCATCAATCATGTCCCCTTATCCATGTAATATAATTATACATAGATTGAAATTTATCAGGCGCGGGATCCGGTACCTGATCAGTGCCGGTCTTTGACACTTGACAAGGGCTTGAACCATTGAGTTGATCTCTTTTTCTTAGGCTTTGCTTTCAGGTTGCTCTGCTGGGGGTTTAGCAGTGTTTTTGCATTGTGACGATTTCATTAATTTCTTACCAAGGACTGCTAGTGTCAAATGCTTGAGTGATGGTGGATTTTTCTTGGATGTGTAGGTCTTTTTTTTAGTTTAGTTGATCATTATTCAGAAGAAATTTTTTTTTTAACAAAAAGAAATTTACTCCACCTTTTATGCTGCTCATTTTGCAGAAGTGACATTGCTTTGAACCACACTATGAGGTCCTTCTACAAAAATCTTGTACAACTACAGGTACACATTTCTTCTATATATATATATATATGAATTACCACATAAGTCTCTGGTGTGTTGCTTGAATCATAGTCCATAGATGTTATATTAACACGAGAAAAACGTATGTATGTTCCAGGGGGTAGAACAGAATTTAAATCCGAACTGCACCAAATCCCTTGACGATCCAGAACTGGTATGACTTTTCGCCTTGCTAGCTACTGCATTGTTGGCTCATCAAGCCAAATGGTTTTGACTTTAATTCTATGTTTGTGCAGTGCTTCTTCCCACAGTATGCATTGAAGTATATCGAAACACCATTTTTCGTTTTGAACTCAGCATATGATGTGTTCCAAGTAAATTTCTTTTGCTTTCTAAACTTTGATGAAATCCTATGACATCCATTTTGTAGATGTAATTGGTGTTAGAGTACTATAATATGTGTAATAATTTCAAAATGTTACAGTTTCATCATGGATTGGCACCGCCTTCTGCTGATATACGCGGTCACTGGAATCGCTGCAGCTTTGATCCAGCAGCATGTAATGCAAACCAGATAGATGTACTGCAAGGTTCTAATCAAGTCCCTCTTGAATTTATAAATGATTTCTCGTATCTTCAGACTTCAGCTCTCCTACTACTCCAGTAGTTGTAATGATTTTTTATTTTTTTTCCTTCGTTCTTTCAGGTTTCCGGAATGACATGCTTGCAGCTTTGCACTCAAGACTTGACGGGATGTTTGTAAATTCATGCTTTGCTCATTGCCAAAGTGAGTCGCAGGACACATGGTTTGCGGATGATTCTCCAAGAATACATGATAAGGTAACTTGTTGCAGATGTGTCTGCTTTCATTTTCAAAGTTACTTCAATGACAATGCATTGATATTATTTTTTCATCCAAGATGACAAAAATATTTGGACTAGAGCCAATTTGATCATACAAAAATCTTGTCGACTAGTATTACAATCTGATCAGAAGTATTATAATGCTCTGTATAGATGCAATTGTTCAGATTTTACTTGAAGTCCAGTTTTACTGATTTCATAACATTTTGTTAATCAACATCTATTTCCGGCTGACCTATCACATACAATTCACATGTCACACTATTATCCACACCTTTCCATTCATAAAAGATACTACAATGACTCTTATTGTTTCGGTTAGAGTACTTAAATACTATTGTTGAGCATGGTTAGTGGTTACCAACATAATATCGGAGCTTGGTTGGTCCAGAAGTATTGGGTTCAAATTCCTCCAAATTCATATACTTGTCTATGCAGTACACGTGAGGGATTGTTTTGCTTAAATACAATTTTGAGAGCCTGTGTTGTGTGATTTATCCAGATTTCACTATATCTTTCGATTTTTCAATGTATCTTTCGATTTTACAGACCATTGCAGAAGCAGTTGGTGATTGGTACTATAACAGAAGGGTAACCAAGGAGATTGATTGTCCATATCCTTGTGATTCCTCCTGCCATAACATTATACCGTAGATCAATTAATGCACTAATGCCCTCGTGAATTCGAAAACTCGTACCATTGTTGTTGCATTGCACCTCCTCATCACGAACCACGGTTATCGAAAATGAAACTGATGAAGCCTTGCAGTGCATGTTTCATTGACAAAGAGAACATACATTGCAAATTAATTCAATGTAGATTTAAAACAGTAAAGAATTCTTGCTAGCTTCTCTACTTCGATCTCCAGGATGAAGCTGTTTTGCGGCTACTTAAAGAAAGTATACCAAAAGGAAGTATAGCCAGTACGTCATTGGATTATATTTATATACTATATTGAATCACAGAGGGAGTTATTCAATTATTATACATTTTATATATTGAATATTTGAATTTATTAATCAATAAAAGTTCACCTTTTGTTTTCTCTATTGATTCGTAATGATATAAAGAATGCAATGCAGTTTTGAAAAAAAAAAAAATTGAAAATTTTTCAAGTACAAAAACAACTTTTTTCCGACTTTATTTTTTTTTTTAAAACAGCAAATATATTAAGGGCACAAGAGGCCACAGAAAAACCCAAAGGGAGACAAACAACACCACGGCAACCAAGACCCAGCAAAGAAGAAAGCAACAACGAAAGAAACAACAGAGACAAAAACAGAGGAAAAAGAAAACAAAAACGGAGAAGCAGCTGCAGCATGGCAGCAACACGACTTAGAGATCGCCCCAAATCACAAAGTCACCAACGTTGAGAGAGCCTTTTTTTCCGACTTTATTAAAGATAAAACATTAAAAAATAGCAAAATATTAGAAAAAAAATAATAATACTTGAATCCGAAAAATTCTCAAATTTTTACTAAGCATATATTTTAATTGAAATGTCAAATGAGGAGTTGGGTTTTGTGAACATGTATGATGCATGATGCATAAAACCATAAATAGATCAATCGAGTCACCAAAGAACCAAAATAGAGCTAAGAAACTAATAAATTGTGTGAATAGACTAGAGAGTTGTGAGCCTAGAGAGTTGAGAGAGGTTGAAAGAAATCGAATTTGGGCGTTGGTGGCAGGAGAGAAAAACAAGAAATTCTAAATCATTTAGCCATTTAGGTGATATAGTGATATGTTTGGAAAATGAAAAAAAAAAAAAATCAAGATTGGGCTTTAAAAAACATTTCTCTTTGGACCTTTGTCTGTCGCGCCATTTTTTTTATTTTTTTATTTTTAGGCTTTTATTGATATGGGCCTTTTTTGATCTGAAACATTTGGAGTACTACTAAATGCAAATATTTCGGCCTTTTATGATCTGGAATAAAACAGAAATGGGCCCTTGAACTAATACTAAATATGGCATATTTAAAAAGGACCCGAGCACGGTCGCCCCTCCTGCCAAACAGTAGGGTCGGCCCTATCTAGTTTTATGCTAGATGTATTTTTGGATATATATATATATATATATATATATATATATATATATATATATAAGAATAATTGAGTTTGAATGAAACACTTGTATGTATGAGAGAGAATTAAAACAAGGGTTATTGACACTAGTCCTACTTCAACTTTACGCGAGTTTGCATTTTACCCATTGAACTCTTTTTTTGTAGGCATTAAACCACTTGAACTTTCATTTATTGACAAAACCTGACTGTAGATACCCCTTCAAACAGGATGTTCAAAGGGCAATAAACTAAATTTTTTACCAATAAATGAGAGTTTAGAGGGTTTAATGTCTAAAAAAAAAGATCAATGGGTAAAATGCAAACTCATGTAATGTTTAGAGAGGACTAGTGCTAATAACCCTCAAAACAATACAAATCGTAACCATGTGATATTTTTCATGTTTAGTTGTCACTAGATGTAAAAATTCCTAGCAAAAAATCAAACTAGAGGAGTGCTACCTTTTTAAACTCACTCCTCTAATATTTTTTTTTTCTTTTGAGTCAATTCCCTAACTAAGCTTTACACACTAAAATACATGCTTACACGTTAAAAGGACGCTAAAGTACATGCTTATATGCTAAAATACATGTTGAAATGTAAATTTCAACGTATAAAATTGTTTTTTTTTTTTTTTTGAAAGATTAACATTTATTGCATAAGCAAAAAGACGATACAGACCGTAGCAAAACTGCCAAAAAAGAGCACAGCCAAACAGACCACAAACCACACGCAACAAAATCCCCCCAAGCAAAACTAAAAAAACACAGAAAGCCCACACCAGACAAAAAAAACCACTAAAGATAACAGCAAAACAAAACAAATAGGTAAACTATCAGCCATCAACAAATAGGTAAACTATCAGCCATCCATGCTCCATTCCTCCAAATTTGAAGCATCTGAAGAACCCCTCTTTGCTAAGCTATCCGCGAATGAGATAGTTGCTCTGGAACTGAACACAATAGACACCTTCGGCAAAGCTTTCAAACAATTACGAATGTCTAAAATAGCATCAAAATTTTCAAAATTGCCGATCCCCTCACCATGAACCCATGAAACCGCCACCTTCGAATCGCTAACCACAACGTATAAAATTGTTGGGAGTCGAAATCGGTTGAATTTCGTTTTTCACCAATGACTTTCTCTCTCTTCCAATTTTTTCAATAACTTTCTCTCTAACTTGCAACTTACCCTCTCTAATTTCCAACTTTCTCTATCTCTCAATTTTCTCAATAACTATTTCTCTCTGATTCTCAACTCTTTCTCTCTTATAAATTCCTCAATAATTCTCTCTCTATCTCAAGATCTATTTTCATTTCCTCCATTTTATGCGAGTTTTAAATTTTACATGATAAACTCTTTCAATTGTAAAAAACGTAAATATGATAAAAAAACAATCAAAGTATTGAGAATGAATAATTTTTTTTCATCAAATATTAAAATAATTCATGGTTTTTGAGAACGGGGAGCTATTTGAACCCACGACCTCGTGGCGTAATTATGATGGTATAGTCGTATAACATTGAACCAATCTCATATCGACCAACTAAGTTGGGCCCAGCCCATCTCGGCAGTGATAGATTCATAACAACAGAAAACATCAAAAGGGAATTAGAAGTCAATACAATTTCATGCAAGGACAAATCCTGTAATTTCCACCGCCACCAATACCACATCCAACCACAAGCCCAACTCTAGCCACCATTTCCACAACCCGCTAACACACAAACAGGCAGCACCACCACCACCACCGACTATCCATTTGAAATTACAATATTGCCCTCCCATTATTTATAAAACAAAACAAAACAAAAAAACAAAATGCAAAGCCCATTATTTAAAGTTAGTGGTGGGGTGTGCACGTGTTGGGCCCAAACGACGACGACATCAATTTCTCTGCACACAGTGTCGACGTCTCAATTCATTACTGGTACTCTGGTAGTAAAGGTTGATTCTGATGGTTGTATTTGTGGAGCTTCAGGTTGGTCTTGTCAAAATCATTTAATCTTGGTTACACATTTGTATTTTTGAACAATGATGTTTTAGTCTGAATTTGATGGAATTTTTTTTCAATTCTTCGTGGAAGGATCGACTCAAGAATGTTTAATTCCTTTTCAGATAGCCTAGCATAGATGGGGTCGAATAGTTCAGGGGACTTTGTGGAGTGGGGAGATTGTTGATTTTCCTTGTTGTTTGTGGTTAGGCTGTTTTTTGTTGTTTTTTTGGCCTTTTCTGTTTCTCTGGTGTTGCAGCTGGTTTATTTCTGGTTTCTTGGTGCTGTATTTGTGGGTTGTGTGCTAATATGTTTTAGTTTTTCTGGTTGGTTGTTTGTTGGTTGCGTTTTGGTGGGTTGTTTTAGCCGGGCCTCTTGTCCTGTGCTCCTTTGCTCTGTTTTGGTGTTGTGCCTGCCTTTAATAAAGCGTTTTGTTTCAAAAAAAAAAATCTTCGTTGAAGAACCCTTCCGGTGAATGGCATGTGGGCTATAAATGGTATTTGAGTTCTTTACGGACACGTTGACTTCTCGGTTGAAAGTAAGCTGTTTTCAAATTTCAATTAATGGTGATTCGTTGATTGCCTGGAAACTTCTGGCTGCATTCTTTGGTTGCAAACTTTATTTACTGAGATAGGCCAATGAATTAACATTTCTGTCTCCACCTTTTATTGTCTTCTTGGCAGAAAGAAAGATTGAAAAAGTGGGACCAGAAAAACCAGGAGGCAATCGCCAAGGCTATAAAGCAGCTCGATGAATTTGACAAGGTTATCGAAATGCTGCTAGTTAGTTTAGTTTAAACGTATTAGAATACAAAAGGTTATCGATCTCTACATATACGTATCTGCACCATATACTTGAAAATATTACAGGTTCGAGTTATACGACCCACAGAATACAAAAGTTTTTGATAGATCTATTCACTTCATCTTTAGCTTTAAAGTTGTAGTAAGCATGATACTCACGTAGTTCGGCGATATTGTAAATTTTTTTTTTTTTTTTTGAAACAGGCAATTTATAAACCCCACAGCAAAAACACCAGGGGGCCAGCCAAAGGCCACGCACAGGACAAACACAAATACAAGAGGCAACCAGCCAACAAACAAGCACAGAAATACAAAACAAAACAGAAGGAACAAAACAAAAGCCACGCACAGCGGGAACAGAACAGAACAACACAGAAGAGGAAACCAGTCAAAAGACAAACCCAGACAGCACAAAAGCAATCAAAAAACACTCCACACAACATTCTCCCCATCCAAAGCCACTCCCCTCTTCGCTAAACTATCGGCCACCGAATTAGAGGCTCTTGGGACGAAGCCTAACGTCGGATTATTAAGCATCCTTAAAGACGCACGAATGTCATAGATCACCTCAACCCGAGACAGATTTCCGAAATCTTCATTCTTCAGCCAGCCTACGACTTCCAAAGAATCACTTTCAAAATTAATACAACTCCTTCTCAATGAATCATTCGAAACACAAAGCTGACAGGCTTTTGGATCGCCAAAAGTTCTGCTGTAGATGCATCCACCCTACCAACAAAAGCCGAGAAAGAGCACAGCTCTTCACCCTTCGAGTTACGTAAAATACCACCAATCCCCGCCCTACCCGACTCCAAATTGCACGAACCATCGACATTAAACTTCAAGTTCTCCGCTAAGGGAGGAATCCACTCCTTCGTATGATTAGCCTTCACTGGAATCTCTTCGAGACAGCAGAATTCCAAGTTTTGAATCAGAATTGTAATTGGCTCCTTAGACCCCCTACCGTGGTGCTTGAACCACCAAGCCACCCTAAACCGAATCACATCAATATACTCTTCCAAGACTGCAACTTCCCCTTTGAAAACTTTTTTGTTCCTTGCCTCCCAAATAGACCAAACCACAACATCAAACAAAGTTAACCACGCTCTCTTCAATCTCGTGTCATAGCACAGCCCTTTCCACCCAACAAACCACTCCTTAATATTCTTATTAGTGCAGCCAGACACCGACCACCAGCCCATGCAAACACTCCATAAAACCCACGCCCAAGGACACTGCAGAAATAAATGGTCCACAGTCTCTTCATGACAGCCGCACATCGGACACAAAAGACCATTAGCCGTAACCACACCGAAATGAGATAACAACTCCCTAACCACAATCCTACCTTTTAGCAATTGCCAAACAAAAACCTCCACTTTCGGTGGGCTGTAGCCGAACCAAATATCGACTGAATCCGGGACAAAACTGTCACCTAAATCTTCAGCACACCGACGAAAAGAACTTACCGAAAACAAACCTTTAGGACAAAATGACCAAGCTATCGAATCCTGCACAACTCTTTGAATTCTCACTCCTTCAAGATTGTAGGAAAAATCTGCCCAAATATCCAGTTCCCAATCAAAAACACCTCTTCTCAATTGAATATCCCAACGCCACACCTCACCTTCCCAACGCCCAAAGATATTGTAAATTATTGTTGCATTCCTCATGGGAAAGAATTATCTTTGCTTCCCTTTTATTGCTAGATTTGTATTTTCTCCCTTATGGCCTTTATGCAGCCTTGATTATGCAGACATTAAATTTTTTTAGAGCTATGATGACAAAGGGCCTATCGTAGCTAGATGCTGTGGTATGGTATGATGGAGAAGTATGGAGGGTTGCACTAGACACACAGAGTCTCGAGGATGAGCCAGATCATGGGAAACTTGCTGACTTTGCACCTCTTACTAATTATAGGTATATATGATTGATGCTGACAATATTACGTTCTTAAAAATTTATTCATCCAGAAGTAGTGGGATGATGTTGATCATATAGTATTTTATGCTGGAAAACCTTAACATTCATGTGACATTGTATGTATCGTTCAATGTTTTAAAATGCTTTATATTTGTTGTATGTAAAAGAAACCTGTCCTATTACTTGCCAAGTTGCCAATGAAGCACCTGAATTTGATTATTGATAAAAGAAAAGTAGAAGGGCATGCTGGTTCGTGGTTGAGTGAAACTGATATAGTATATGCCAGTTTAAGTATGATATTAGGTTTACGTTGAGTTGCGGTGATCTGTTTCATCCCATTATTAACAATCTAACAATAATGGGTCTTTGGACCTGTTTCATCCCATTATTAACAATCTAACATGTATTTTATGGAATCCACAATTCAAACAAATATTCGAGATCAAAAAACAACCTATACAAACCAATACAAAGAGAATTCCAATTTCTTTTCAAAAATTTAACAAGTTTTAGACATGAATGTAAGCAAAAATCATTTTATGCACCTTTTGGTTGTCATAAAACATAAAATTAAAAAAAAAAAAAATCAATAAAAATAAAATTCTATCATTTCTTTCCTCATTTGAAGGACTTAATGGTTAATACATTAAATAACAAAACTAAAACAAGGCCTGGCTGAAATCAGTTCAATTTTATTTCTTTATAAATTAGCAAGGCAATGGCTCTAAGAAAAAAAAAAACCCTAAAATCTAGGGTTGATAAACTGAAAACAACAAATAACAAGCGTCACAACATTTATAGGTCAAATCGAAATATCTAAATAGAATCGAAGATTTGAAACAATTGAAGTAAGTTCGAGGTCATTACAATTAGGGTTTTAGAGAGGATTGTGAAGAGTTCTTGTAAGACCCTTCGCTGATCAACCTGGTTTCTTTTCTCCTTTAGTTGTGTATACAAAGGCAAGTCACGAGTGTGGTAGTATGGTTATTTACGAAACTATCCCACTATTTTCACTATTTTTGTTTTTCTTCTTAAAAAAAATCAAACACTGAACAATCAAGTCGACTAGATGAGGTTGGTCCAATGGTATACCTCTCACACCTACACCATGAGATCGTGGGTTCCAGTACTCCCCTCCCAAAAAAAACCTAGAATTTATATAATATTTTAAAAAAAAAAAAAAAAAAAGGTCAATCAAGTTAGGTCTTACAGATCTCCAGAGATCAATCCCTACATGCGCGACCTAGATATCTAACTCATAATCAAAGAGGTCAAGCGGTTCAAATATCTACTTACACAAAACACTAGAGAGAAATATTTATGCATATACTAATAAATGTTTATGGTGAGACTAAACTCCCACCATGAATATGGAAAAGGAAATATACATCATTGAGCTAAGATAAGATGTGTTTTTCACTATTATTGTTCAATTATGGACTTGCTTTGTTTTTTGTTTTTGTTTTTTATTAATCAAGTGAGCAACCAGTTCCATCAATCGCGTAAGGGGTCTGAGACTGACATGACCTGACGAAAGTAATTGTACTTAAAAGTTTACAATTTAAAGACAAATGTGGTATTCCAGCCTTATCACAAATGTGAGAGGGTAAATACCGCCCCACTTTGCTAAATTGGAAGTGGCCAAATATTTGGAAGTAAATAATTTTTTTTTATAATGGAAAGAGTATCATATTTCTTAAAATCGTTACAAGTACCTCTTATAAATGAATCTTTTGAAAAATTTGCAGCCTATTTCTAATGAATTACCAAAATTCGAAGAAAACAAAACAAATACTTATAAATGACCATATATGGTTGGCTTAGTGGTAACCCGGGTAATGTAGGTATTGGTGGGGTTCTCAGAAATTCATGTGGTAAGGTTGTGTGTATGTTTTCGGCTTATGTGGGATTTGAAGATGCAATAATAGCTGAAGTTCTTGCGATCCACAGAGTGTGTCTTTTGATATCTTCTAAGCCGAATTTGGCTGGTCGGTTCATCACTATCTTTAGCGATTCGAAGTCAGCTGTCTCTTGGGCTAACGGCAAGGATTTTGGTA
The DNA here is from genome assembly GCA_030490815.1 of Acer saccharum. Classification (NCBI taxonomy): domain Eukaryota; kingdom Viridiplantae; phylum Streptophyta; class Magnoliopsida; order Sapindales; family Sapindaceae; genus Acer; species Acer saccharum. The sequence continues at coordinate 62,564,286 of CM059866.1, read as the reverse complement.
GTTTCAAGTTAGTCAATTTGATTTTTGACATCAGAAATGCTTTGCAGAGTCTGGTTGGCCTCTCGGTTTGTTTCAAGTATATGGAATCAAATTCCTTTGCGGATAGTTTGGCGAAAGGAGGTTCTAGCAATAGTGGGGATAGGCTTGAGTGGAGTGACAAATGATGGGTTGTGTTCAGTTTTGTTTCAGCTGTTTTTGTTCTGGAGTTGGTGTATCCTGTTCTGCAGTGTTGGTTTTGTTTTCGTTAGTGTTGCTTTTCTTTTTCTGGCTTTGCTGTGTTAGTTTGGGTCAGGTCCTCTGATTTGGTTTTGGCATGAAGCTTGTTTGGTAAAGTTTTTGTTTGATTGTCGTTGTGTTGCGATCTTTGGAGGAGAATCTCTATGCTGTTATGCTGGCTAAGAGGGTCTAATGGTAGGGTGGAGAGTCTCATTTGGGATTTGTAATTCTGGCCTTTGTTTGATGGGTTGTCTGTTTTGAGCTTTGTTGTGAGGGTGATTGGCTCGGATTGCTGTTTGTTTGTTGTTCTCTTTGTTGCCTTTATGGCTTTTCTAATAAATTTTGCTACCGTTTCAAAAAAAAAAAAAAAAGTGGTATACCTTTGTACCTACACAAAGAGGTTTTTTATTCGAGCCGTGTCTCCTTCCTAAATTCTAAATTTATTTTAATATATATATATATTTTTTAAAAAGAAACTTAAATTAGCTAAAGAAGTGGTCTTGAAGTACTAGAGTCAGTAGCCTCTGTATTGCATTAGTGGCCAGGTTTGTTAAAATCCGTTAAGTTTAGTCCATCGGGTTGACGGGCCTAAATGTACTAAGCCCAGCTCATCCAATTGCTAGGCTCAAACATGAGCTGAGCTATAAGGAGACACCAATCCATAAGTGTGAGCCAAGTGTTGGTCCCGACCCGTTTGACATCTCTAATATTCCATTCGCATTAAAAAAAAAAAAATACCTAACTTAATGCATTCGATGTGATGTGTGGTGCATCATTTGTTCGGATTTGTATCTCGATCCTCTCCTAACCTCAGTTATTTTCTCATATTTTTAAATCATATGATTGGTTGTTGATAAAGTGACTATGGAAAACAAATCACATCCTAACCACCCATCCATTGTAATACCTATGTGCAGTGAGAACATTGAAAAGTAAGGAAGTGATGAGGTTAGGACTTATGAGAGGATCCAAATTCTTCGGATTCTGCCACTGGGTATGCAAATTTTGTCAGATTCTGCTACGTGGTATGATAGGCTCGCTTTTCGTGTCGTTACCAAATTGCGATTATCAAAAGATTATTTATATTTAAAAGTTCCTATGCAATGTGCTATAACTAGCAAAAGACTAGTAAAGCGGTAAGCGAAAGTATCGTTCCGCAGGGAGGTGGTGTCTGTCAACCGTTTCGAGTTCTAGTGTTTATTGAAAGCACATAAATAGAATGCGGATGTGATGTAGGACAATTGGCTTTAGAGTTTGAAGAAGAGATGGACAGGAAATTGTCCAAAAGAGGTGGTCCAAAGAAAAGGGCATAACTTTTGACTCGGTTTTCAGATTTCCTATTATAATATGTTTTCGGAAAGGGTTTCCCCGGTTGACGTCATTTGCATCCTCATTGGAGCAGTTTAAGTTAGGCTGTCGGGCAACCGAAGATTTTGTGTTTTATTTTATTTTTCCGTTTTTAAGTTGTTTTTGTTTAGCTTGAGGATATTTTAGTCTTTTGCTTATTTTAGGGTTTCAAGAGGCTATTTAAAGCCCTTTGTTATCAGTTTCAGAATTCATTCAATAATATTATCAATTTTCAGTTACATACATTCGTTCTTTGCTGGTGGATTCCAGTTTTGTTACTTTGGGGATTACGCTGGTAAACCCTAGAACTTCCGTTCTGCGTCAGGATGTAGTGAGAAAGGTGTGTGAGAGGTGTATGCATATTGCAGTGTGGTGTGTGTGGAAATGTAAAGAAAAGAATGCAAATAAAAACAAAGGGAATATGGAGGGGTGAGAATGGTGTTTAAAGAGACAAATAATAAAAGGGTGGCTAGGAGAGATGTAGGATTATGGTCATACAAGGTAAATGAGTTCACCATACACAAGTGCACACTTAGTTGATTGTTAGACAATTAAGTTCTTCCAATTCAAGTTATGGACTCGTTCTCACGATTAAGGAGTTCCGAAACTAAATCATCTATTATTACGAATCATTCGTTGATTAAGGAAACCAAAATCTATTCTTACTCCCCTATGTCATGGAAGAGCATGTGTCTTAAGGCCAAAGACCCTGAACATGTAGCCAAAACCTATTCTAGCATGGTCTTGCATAAAACAAGTTTCATCTATTCTTTTAGAGTTAAGTGGGCAAGACTATACCCGGAAGGTCATCCATGGAGGTACAATCCTAACCCACATACACTCAAACCTATCTAACAAGGTATTTCGACCTTCCATCAACGTACACATACAAATAGGATATTTGATTACAACTACTCCTACATTTAAGTTAATCTACTCCTAATCCCATCTATGAACACATATCAATTTCCAATCTTGATGTAGTAAAAATTACTTTCAATTAAAATTAAGTTCATTCACTGGGATCAGTGATTCAAATAGCTAAAACTACTTAGTCTAGGGAAAAATTAAAACTAATCTAAGTGCGTAAAATTAAATTGCATAATGCTTTTGAGTTGGAAAAGTGATTTTGGTTCTTGAAAATGCTTAAAGATGTAAACTTGTAAGCTAAAAATGTAAACTTGAGAAATAAAAATGCAATCTTGTGACTAAAAACTATGCTAAACACAACAAACGACACACAACGTATGGATATATGGGAGAAAACACTAGGGAATTGATATAACCTTCTTAGACCACTCTATGTTCTTATTTAGTCTCGTTAAGCACTTCAATCCAATTTTAGGGCTTGTTTATCATTAAGAGCTAGGTTCTTACCATTGCTCCCACAAGGTCATGTGCCGAGCAATGGTCATCACCTAATAATTGTATAAACTCTAAGCCAAAACAACATAGCACGGTCATGCATATATCATTCTTCTCAATTACCAAACTCATAATTGATATTAAGGTGGAAAGGTCTTTCACACCAAAACCCAATTTATAGATAGTCTACACTACACACCCACATCAATTGAGGTCTCAAAATAATATGAGCAATAGGCAAACACAACATAATCAAGTAAGAGAGACTAAAATCGAATTGAATTAAGAAAATAGACTAATTAATTCATAGAGTAGTCCAATAAGGTTACATCAATCCCCTAGCTAAGAAATTAGTTACACATCAATGGAGAAAAGAAAAAGAAAGCAAAAGAGTAGAGAAAACCCATTGTCTTGAGAGCTTCCTTTTTTGTGCAAAACCTCCGAAGATGGATGGAATGGTGGTGGAGAAGGAGAAAATGTGAAAAGATGATAAAAATGGTGTAGAAAGGTGGTAGCTTGGGTGATTTTTGTGAGGTTGAAGATGGTGGAATATGAAAGGTTTTCTTTTGGGTGAGTAGTTAATTTGGGATCTAGGGTTCAAAGAATGAGAGGTTGTGTGGGTGAAAGAAGGTGTGTGTGATCACAAAGAAAATGGGATATTTATATTGGGATCCAAAAATTGGATCTGAAACTCGTCACTTGATGAGCTGGAACGGTAAAGTCGCCCCCAAGTTGGCTGTCAGGGGGCAACCATGTAGGGGGCGAAGATCTTTGTCCCTATTGGGAAAATATTTGGTCGCCCCCAAGTTGGCTGTCAGGGGGCGACCATGTAGGGGGCGAAGATCACTGTTTTGCTGCTAAAATAAATGGTCGCCCCCAAGTTCGCTGTCAGGGGGCGAACATGGCAGCAACCTTCACTTGCAAAGATTTCAGTCTCGTGCAGCGTTACGGAAACGCGCATATCTCCCTATAGAAACATCGAAATTGCAATCCGAAAAGTGCACCAGAAACTAGACTTCCGGGGCTTTCAATCCATAGGTAATAGGACACACAATTCAATCGGAGCTGAGAGATATAGGCCCCGAAATCTGGCTGTTCTGCACTGATTGAAAATCAACTTTCCATGGTTCTTCCAATTTGCTCATTTTCTCCATCTTTTGACTTCTTTTCTTCCAAAATAAGGTTTAATCCTCACTTAAATAGAATGAACCTACACATGCTCAACAAAACACATTAAACCACCTAATACACTCGAAAACAAGCTAAAGGACATGATATTGAGGGCCAAAATGTAACACAGTTTTGGCACGATCAAATCTCCACACACATGCATATCAAGATAAGAGATTATGCAATAATAACAAGATTAAATCAAAACCCAAATGGATTTATAAACAATCATCACATAATTGAGCACAATATAGGTTTACAAATATTTGCCAAGTGGGGTTACACATTTAGAAAACAAGAAATACAAAGAGAAGAGTTTAAAAGAGACAACCCTTGAAGATGTGGCCTTCTCCAAGAGCTCCATGCTTGTTAGCTCGAATTTTGGTCTAAGACCTCTCCTTTCTCCTTGCAACCTACTCTGAATGTGTGGGCTGCTGTGTGTGTTCTAGTTTGTAGATAAGAGAGGATAGAGGTGTTTATATATTTAGGGAAAGTTTGGGGACGAATTGGGCTTGAAAAGTTAGTTTTACCCTTTAAAAATGGCATGCTGCATTGCCGCGGTCTTGGCATCAGGTGTGCCGCGGTTCAACAAGACGGCAGTTGGACCGCAGAAGTTACTGTTGCGTGGATGCTGCAATTGGCCAAGACTGCACTTCAGCCGCGGTAAATGGCTTGGAGCTCGGTTGGCCATGGAAGTTTGGAAGGTTTGCAGTTGAGAGAAAAGTGTGCATAGAGGCCATAAAATGGTTGAAAACTGACCGGAGGGAAGTGCGTCGTTGATCTGGGTGGAAAAACTTCAGAAAAGAGGTTGGAAAACGTTAGGAACAACCGGGGCTGAAGTCGGGTGGCACGCCGGATCGAGTCGGGTCACGCGGGCCTACAATAGGTTAGTCGGAGGTTGAAGACGACGATGATGTCACAGTGATGCAAGCAACAGCGCCCAAAACGCTGCGTTTCATTAATGACGTGTCGCATTGCGCATCCTTTTCTGGTGAATTACAATATGGACCCTTGACTTCTCCCTTAATCACAGTTTCTTCAATATGTTTTCCATATTTTCACTTTAACCCCTGATTCTCCAAATGACATAATTGCCCCCATATTTCCCTATTTTCTTCCCTTTAGGTACAAACACCTTCTTTGAGGGACCTTTACCTACACATGGCTCACAAACACATTATATATAAAAATACGCTCGAAAACGAGCACAATAGAAATGAAATGGGGGACCTCAAATAGGTGTAAAACAGTCCAATCATGATATTTACGCCACGTACAATGTTTAAATGAGAGACGCACCATGCAATATGATATTAGGATGTATAGAATCTCTTCTCCAATCCTATAAGGTTGTTATTGTCACATTAAAATATATGTAAACAACCATCTATAAAATAATCAAGGCAATTATCAATTATGAGAGGTGGGTGCATATGCTTCTAAACCCAATAAATGAAAGCAAATAATATGACTTCCAACACAGTAAAGTAGTAAACACAAGAAAGAAAGAAAGAAAAAAAACCTTACGGAGTAGAAAATCTATGAAAATCACCACCGTCCATATGTGACTAATCAGTGGTGAAGGGTGCTCAGTCGGTCTAAAAATATTCTACAAACCGCCACCGTAGCAGGTGGTATCATGGGCGGATGTCTTAGAGGGCTGCCTTGGGCTATAGCCCGGACAACCCTCTAGAAAAAAAAAAAAAAATTATATGTTTTTTAATTTTAATTTTTATAATTATTAAATTATAGATAATTAATTACCTTGTAAAATTTTGAAAATGGTTTCGGGTGGTATAACTCGTTTCATTTATCGAGTCTAACTTAAAATCAAAAAATAATAATAAAATTTACAATCAATCACATTTAATAAAAGTATTATTAAATATCTAACACAACAAGAGACGAAACATTGTACTTATTACGTGGTTTTAAAAAATATATAATTCTATGCTTGTTTTGCATATTTCCTTATTTTAAAATATATTTATTAAAAATATATATTTCCTTAATTTTATTCTAATTGTTTGGTTACATAGTTTAGATTCACGTCATTTTATTTTATTTTATTTTATTTTTCAAGTATTAAAGACAATATATGTAGCCGGGAGAAAACTCTCCACACATACTTGTAAAATGTGTACTGTGGGACTCTAACCTCTGACCACCACATATGGAAGGGAGGTGTGCTACCATCTTTACTAAGAGGTAATGTGCACTTCATTTTATTTCAATTGTTAGATTAAACGATTACAACTAGTCACTAGTAGTTATACATGTTGCTTAATTTTACAAAATTATACATGTTGCTTAATTTTGAATTATGCAATCAGTTGTCTAGATCATGACATCCTATAAAAATCGTGCCGAATTTTTATGTTCCTAAACTATAATGTTTATATTTTTTTAAAATAAAAAATTCCTAAATTGATAAATGATTAAGAACCTAACATCTTAAGACCGAAACTAAAGATTGTCCAATTAACTATCCAGATCACACAAAATCTATTAATATAGTGTTAATTCAAGTCATGTGGCAAATTTACAGGTCACATAAAATATTTAAATAGGGTTGTCAAGACGTGTCAAGATCAGACAATACATGTGCAGTCCAGATAATTACTTCCACTAACTAGAGAAAACTCCCCATACATACTTGTAAAATACGTATTGTGGGATTCAAACCCTTAACCACCAGGTGTGGAAGTGAGGTGCATCGTCATCTCTGTTCAAATGCCTAAACTAACAGGTGATTGAGAACCAAACAATACATGTTAAAATTGTGAATTCAAATGCTACAGTTTTGTTTTTTGTTTGAACTGTTATAAAACGGTTCTGTGTATGAATACGGTTAAATGCTATAAAATGGTTGGTTTTAATTGTTTTTAAATTGATTTTATAGTTATGATTTTCTAATCCGGCCTATAAATAGAGGCTTTGCCTCATTCACAAATCACAACAACAACAACTTGAAAAACAAAGTTCTCAGAAAAAGTTTTTAAAAGAATTTCTTGAGTGTTCTTTGTAAGTATTCCGAGCAATTCTTGAAAAGGTTTGAGTATTCAATTCCGGTTCTTCTTTGTGCAAAGAAGTTCCGAGACAGAAGTGATTCTAGGCTGTTTTATCTTGGGGACGACGTGGCAACTTTGGAACTGCTTGCACAATCAGGACAGAGAGCGACATTGTCCGCGACTCAACCATTTTCCAGGTTTTTCTTGCACTAACAAAATTTTGTTTATTGAAATATCTTCTAGCTGCAATTGTTTTATTTAAATATTTTCCAGCAATTATTTAAATACCTCTATCTATCTTTTTCTCTTCTTCTACTTCTTCGATTTCTTCAATTTCAAATCTATTAGATAGATACACGTAAGAACATCTAACTTTATTTACTGTTCACCTACTATAACGCATGCATGCACTACTTCTTCTTCTTCAAGCGACGTTGATTTCTTCAATTTCAAATCTGTTAGATAGATACACGTAAGAACACGAAACTACTTCACTGAGCCGTCTCTTCTTCATCTCCTTATAATTCGCATCAACATTTCCACTCCATTGATTTTTTGATATTTAAAAAAAAAAAAAAAAAAACAAGCGTTTGATCGAAACAATGGCTGCGAAGAAGAAGTTGAATAGTGGAGTAGAGATTGTATTAGTACTGGTTCTGCTAACTTGCGCGCCGTCGCTCATTCACTCGGCTGATGATAATCGGCTTCTGGTGAACATGACTCTGGTTCCAAACTCCACTGCCTCTGCTCTTGGTGCCTGTAAGTTTCTTCTTCGATCAAAAGTTAAACTTATCGTTTTTATATATATTATTTTTATGAAAAAACGAAACGTTTCGTGCGTGCTCTGCTCAGTTTGCTTAGATGGGAGCTTGCCTGCATATCATCTGCACAGAGGATTCGGCGCTGGAGCACGCAACTGGCTGCTACAATTTGAGGTATTTTCGTAATTTTGGTAAGAGTAAATAATTCAATAAATAAAAAATAAAAAAATAAAAAGTTGGAATTGAAGTCAAAAGAAAACAACAAACGACTGCTTTGTTGTCCAGTAATAATTGGCCACGTCATCGCTTCTCTCGGTATTGACTATTTAAGGTTAATATGGAGTCTTGATTGATTCTGTGTTGCGGGTTCCTCTGTTTTGTTTCAGTTTTGTTTCAGTTTTTGTTGTTCTTGGGTGTCTTTGTTGCCTTTTGTTTTGTTTGGGTGGCTGCCCGTGGCCCTGCCTTTTTTTTTTTGAACAAACCAAGAAAGACCCAAAACAACACAGCGCAGATCAGCGCCAAACCACAGCCAAAACAACCATCCAAAAACCACAACCAAGCCAAGAAAAAGAAAGACAAAACACAAACACCAGGACCGAGCAGAAAAACAAAAACAGAAGAGACTAATGAATTTCCCACCAAGTCAGACCCCTGCCTTGGCCTACTGTGTTCTGTTTCTTTGCCTTTTGGCTTTTCAATATTTGAGCTTCTTTCAAAAAAAAAAATGATTACTAGACGTGAAATTAATTAGATTATTTTATTATGTATTTTTATTGAATTTTGTATCAGGTTTTTTATTTTATTTATTTATTTTTTTTAGAGGAAAGATTGATACTAATAATATGTATACAAATATAAAAGTATAATATTAAACAAAATTGATTGTTTTATTATAATTACCGTTATTATTTACATGGGTGGATGTATTTAATTTACACAACTATAAACTGGATTCTATATCTCAATTAGTTAATTGAGTAGGTTCTAAATTATTTTCGTGTCAAATGTCAATAATGGTTCAATTCAATTTCAATATGTACTTCAAAATATGTAATATTTACTAGGTGTAAAATTAATGATCCTTATTTACTGTGATGTTACTAGGGTGGTGGGTGGTGCAATAATATACCATCATGTTTGGATAGAGCTAAAAGTCGCCGTGGATCGACAAGTTTAATGGCAAAGTGGCTGGTCTTTTCTGGTATTTTAAGCAACAATGCCTCTCTTAATCCAGGTAATTAAATTCATTTCTAATAACTTAATTTCATCTAAATTCATTGGCCATATAACATGGACATGTAAATGTAATTTCATTGGTTTGCACATTCGACCGAATTTGTATTTGATTTACTCGTGCAAGTAGCAGAATTTGTATTTGATTTTCGGGAAATCATCAACGTGAAATTTTTTCTAAAAAAATTCTATCACTTTATATGTGTATTGAAATATATGTCCCTCAATGTTCCTGTCATGTTCTCCATTGCTCATTTTCACGTGAATAACCATACTATTATCGACGGCCAAAAGAATTATTCATTGGCACTTTCTACCTACCAGGTTCAGGAATGGAAAAATAATAATATTGATAATAATAATACTTTCTTCTTAGTTCTGATTTCTTGCTTTTGTTTTCTTTTTCATGGGTATTAATTAATATGATTTTCTAATTATAAATCAGATTTTTACAACTGGAATCGTGTAAAGATTAGATATTGTGATGGAGCCTCTTTTGCTGGAAACGCCACATTCCACGATGGGGTAATTCTCTCTCTATAATTTCATTAAAAGAAGCACCTGGCAATGTCTTAGGTTTGTATTATATATTAAAACAAAAAAACAAAAAACACGTCTGCCCATGTCATTTAATTTATCAATTACTTGGAAAAAAAATTCAACATGCCTGCCCATCCATTAACATCATGTCATATGATATGATATGATTTTAATGGTTGGATGCATTGGGTGAGTTTACGGGCTCCTTTTCCAAATAAAATAATAAATGATATTAATCAACGACTTATTTGATGTTGTGCTTCACAGGGAATTAAAGACCATCTATTGTTGTTGTCAATTTTTAATAACCACTAACGAATTTTGTGTAAATGAACGACAGAAGTCATTACTTTATTTCAGAGGTCAAAAATCTGGCAAGCTATCCTTACTGATCTTCTACCTAAAGGATTGGCAAATGCTGAAAAGGTACATATAAATTTCCATACATATCTATGCATGAATTGCAACAACTTGACTCATATTTGATCATATGATATCATCAATCATGTCCCCTTATCCATGTAATATAATTATATATAGATTGAAATTTATCAGGCGCGGGATCCCGTACCTGATCAATGCCGGTCTTTGACATTTGACAAGGGCTTGAACCATTGAGTTGATCTCTTTTTCTTAGGCTTTGCTTTCAGGTAGCTCTGCTGGGGGTTTAGCAGTGTTTTTGCATTGTGACGATTTCATTAATTTCTTACCAAGGACTGCTAGTGTCAAATGCTTGAGTGATGGTGGATTTTTCTTGGATGTGTAGGTCTTTTTTTAGTTTAGTTGATCATTATTCAGAAGAAATTTTTTTTTAACAAAAAGAAATTTACTCCACCTTTTATGCTGCTCATTTTGCAGAAGTGACATTGCTTTGAACCACACTATGAGGTCCTTCTACAAAAATCTTGTACAACTACAGGTACACATTTCTTCTATATATATATATATATGAATTACCACATAAGTCTCTGGTGTGTTTCTTGAATCATAGTCCATAGATGTTATATTAACACGAGAAAAACGTATGTATGTTCCAGGGGGTAGAACAGAATTTAAATCCGAACTGCACCAAATCCCTTGACGATCCGGAACTGGTATGACTTTTAGCCTTGCTAGCTACTGCATTGTTGGCTCATCAAGCCAAATGGTTTTGACTTTAATTCTATGTTTGTGCAGTGCTTCTTCCCACAGTATGCATTGAAGTATATCGAAACACCATTTTTCGTTTTGAACTCAGCATATGATGTGTTCCAAGTAAATTTCTTTTGCTTTCTAAACTTTGATGAAATCCTATGACATCCATTTTGTAGATGTAATTGGTGTTAGAGTACTATAATATGTGTAATAATTTCAAAATGTTACAGTTTCATCATGGATTGGCACCGCCTTCTGCTGATAAACGCGGTGACTGGAATCGCTGCAGCTTTGATCCAGCAGCATGTAATGCAAACCAGATAGATGTACTGCAAGGTTCTAATCAAGTCCCTCTTGAATTTATAAATGATTTCTCGTATCTTCAGACTTCAGCTCTCCTACTACTCCAGTATTTGTAATGATTTTTTATTTTTTTCTTCGTTCTTTCAGGTTTCCGGAATGACATGCTTGCAGCTTTGCCCTCAAGACTTGACGGGATGTTTATAAATTCATGCTTTGCTCATGGCCAAAGTGAGTCGCAGGACACATGGTTTGCGGATGATTCTCCAAGAATACATGATAAGGTAACTTATTGCAGATGAGTCCGCTTTCATTTTCAAAGTTACTTCAATTATAATGCATTGATATTATTTTTTCATCCTAGAAGACAAAAATATTCGGACTAGAGCCAATTTGATCATACAAAAATCTTGTCGACTAGTATTACAATCCGATCAGAAGTATTATAATGCTCTGTATAGATGCAATTGTTCGGATTTTACTTTAAGTCCAGTTTTACTGATTTCACAATATTTTGTTAATCAAAAAACCATTTCCAGCTGATCGATCATGTACAATTCACATGTCACACTATTATCCACACCTTTCCATTCATAAAAGATACTACCATGACTCTTATTGTTTCGGTTAAAGTACTTAAATACTATTGTTGAGCTAGTGATTAGGTGGTTACCAACATAATATCAGAGCTTGGTTTGTCCAAAAGTATTGGGTACGTTCAAATTCCTCCAAATTCATATATTTGTCTATGCAGTACACGTGAGGGATTGTGTTACTTAAATACAATTTTGAGAACCTGTGTTGTATGATTTATCCAAATTTCACTATATCTTTCGATTTTTCACTGTATCTTTCGAATTTGCAGACCATTGCAGAAGCAGTTGGTGATTGGTACTATAACAGAAGGGTAACCAAGGAGATTGATTGTCCATATCCTTGTGATTCCACCTGCCATAACCTTATACCGTAGATCAATTAATGCACTAATGCCCTCGTGAATTCAAAAACTCCTACCATTGTTGTTGCATTGCACCTCCTCATCATGAGCCACGTTTATCGAAAATGAAACTGATGAAGCCTTGCAGTGCATGTTTCATTGACAGAGAGGAAATACATTGCTAACTAATTCAATGTAGATTTAAAACAGTAAAGAATTCTTGCTAGCTTCTCTACTTCGATCTCCAGGATGAAGCTGTTTTGTGGCTACTTAAAGAAAGTATACCGAAAGGAAGTGCAGACAATCATTGAATTATATTTATATACTATATTGAATCACAGAGGCAGTTATTCAATTATTATACATTTTATATATTGAATATTTGAATTTATTAATCAATAAGAGTTCACCTTTTGTTTTCTCTATTGATTCGTAATGATATAAAGAATGCAATGCAGCTTTGAAAAAAAAAATTGAAAATTTTTCAGGTACAAAAACAACTTTTTTCTGACTTTATTAAAGATAAAACATTAATAAGTAGCAAAATATTAGAAAAAAATAATAATACTTGAATCTGAAAAATTCTCAAATTTTTACTAGGCATATATTTTAATTGATATGTCAAATGAGGAGTTGGGTTTTGTGAACATGTATGATACATGATGCATAAAACCATAAATCGATCAATCGAATCACCAAAGAACCGAAATAGAGCTAAGAAACTAATAAATTGTGTGAATAGACTAGAGAGTTGTGAGCCTAGAGAGTTGAGAGAGGTTGAAAGAAATCGAATTTGGGCGTTGGTGTCTGGAGAGAAAAACAAGAAATTCTAAATCATTTAGCCATTTAGGTGATATACTGATATGTTTGGAAAAAGATAAAAAAAAAATCAAGATTGGGATTTAAAAAACATTTCTCTTTGGACCTTTGTTTGTCGCGCCATTTTTTATTTATTTTAACTTTTAGGCTTTTATTGATATGGGCATTTTTTGATCTGAAACATTTGGACTACTACTCAAAACAAATATGTCGGCCTTTTATGATTTGGAATAAAACAAAAATGGACCCTTGAACTAATACTAAATATGGACACATTTAAAAAGGACCCGGGCACGGCCGCCCCTCCTGCAAACAGTAAGGTCGGCCCTATCTGGTTTTATGCTAGATGTATTTTTGGATATATATATATATATATATATATATATACAGAAATTCTATTATCAGTTCGAACTGATAAAAGTTATATCAGTTCCTTGCATGTGGGCCACTGGATTTAAATACTTTGACTTGGCTGTATGCACTTGTCAGTCAAAGTATTTAAATCCAGTGGCCCACATACAAGGAACTGATATAACTTTTGTCAGTTCGAACTGATAATAGAAAGACTGTATATATATATATATATATATATATATATATATATAAGAATAATTGAGTTTGAATGAAACACTTGTATGTACGAGAGAGAATTAAAAACAAGGGTTATTGACACTAGTCCTACATCAACTTTACGCGAGTTTACATTTTACCCCTTAAACTTTTTTTTTTTTTTTTTTTTTTTTTTTTGTAGGCATTAAACCCCTTGAACTTTTATTTATTGGCAAAACCCGACTATATATACCCTATCAAACAGGCGTTCAAAGGGCAATAAACTAAATTGTTTACCAATAAATGAGAGTTTAGAGGGTTTAATGTTTAAAAAAAAAAGATCAATGGGTAAAATGCAAACTCGTGTAATGTTCAGGGAGGACTAGTGCTAATAACCCTCAAAACAATACAAATCTTAACCATGTGATATTTTTCATGCTTAGTTGTCACTAGATTTAAAAATTCCTAGCAAAAAATCAAACTAGAGGAGTGCTACCTTTTTAAACTCACTCCTCTAATATATATTTTTTTTTCTTTTGAGTCAATTCCCTAACTAAGCCTTACACACTAAAATACATGCTTACACAGTTAAAAGGATTCTAAAGTACATGCTTATACGCTAAAATACATGTTGAAAGTGTAAATTTCAACGTATAAAATTGTTGGGAGTTGAAATCGATTGAATTTCATTTTTCACCAATGACTTTCTCTCTCTTCCAATTTTTTCAATAACTTTCTCTCTAACTTGCAACTTACCCTCTCTAATTTCCAACTTTCTCTATCTCTCAATTTTCTCAATAACTCTTTCTCTCTGATTCTCAACTCTTTCTCTCTTATAAATTCCTCAATAATTCTGTCTCTATCTCAAGATCTATTTTCATTTCCTCCATTTTTTGCGAGTTTTAAATTTTACATGATAAACTCTTTCAATTGTAAAAAACGAAAATATGATAAAAAAACAATCAAAGTATTGAGAATGAATAAATTTTTTTCATCAAATATTAAAATAATTCATGGTTTTTGAGAACGGGGAGCTATTTGAACCTACGACCTCATGGCGTAAGTATGATGGTATAGTCGTATAACATCGAACCAATCTCATATCGACCAACTAAGTTGGGCCCATCTTGGCAGTGATAGATTCATAACAACAGAAAACATCAAAAGGGAATTAGAAGTCAATACATGCAATTTCATGAAAGGACAAATCCTGTAATTTCCACCGCCACCAATACCACATCCAACCACAAGCCCAACTCTAGCCACCATTTCCACAACCCGCTAACACACAAACAGGCAGCAGCACCACCACCACCACCGACTATCCATTTGAAATTACAATATTGCCCTCCCATTATTTATAAAACAAAACAAAAAAACAAAATGCAAAGCCCATTATTTAAAGTAGTGGTGGGGTGTGCACGTGTTGGGCCCAAACGACGACGACATCAATTTCTCTGCACACAGTGTCGACATCTCTATTCATTACTGGTAGTCAAGGCTGATTCTGATGGTTGTATTCGTGGAGCTTCAGGTTGGTCTCATCAAAATATTTAATCTTGGTTATACATTTGTATTTTTGAACAATGATGTTTTAGTCTGAATTTGATGGAATTTTTTTTCAATTCTTTGTGGAAGGATAGACTCGAGAATGTTTAATTCCTTTTCAGATAGCCTGGCAAAGATGGGGTCGAATAGTTCAGGGGACTTTGTGGAGTGGGGAGATTGTTGATTTTCCTTGTTGTTTGTGGTTAGGCTGTTTTTTGTTGTTTTTTTTGGCCTTTTCTGTTGTTTCTCTGGTGTTGCAGCTGGTTTATTTCTGGTTTCTTGGTGTTGTATTTGTGGGTTGTGTGCTAATATGTTTTAGTTTTTCTGGTTGGTTGTTTGTTGGTTGCGTTTTGGTGGGTTGTTTTAGCTGGGCCACTTGTCCTGTGCTCCTTTGCTCTGTTTTGGCGTTGTGCCTGCCTTTAATAAAGCCTTATGTTTCAAAAAAAAAAAACAAATTCTTCATTGAAGAACCCTTCCGGTGAAGGGCATGTGGGTTATAAAATGGTATATGAGTTCTTTACGGACACATTGACTTCTCGGTTGAAGGTAAGCTGTTTTCAAATTTCAATTAATGGTGATTCGTTGATTGCCTGGAAACTTCAGGCTGCATTCTTTGATTGCAAACTTTATTTACTGAGATAGGCCAATGAATTAACATTTCTGTCTCCACCTTTTATTGTCTTCTTGGCAGAAAGAAAGATTGAAAAAGGCTATAAAGCAGCTCGATGAATTTGACAAGGTTATCGAAATGCTGCTAGTTAGTTTAGTTTAAACAGTATTAGAATACAAAAGGTTATCGTTCTCTACATATATGTATCTGCACCATATACTTGAAAATATTACAGGTTCGAGTTATACGACCCACAGAATACAAAGTTTTTGATAGATCTATTCACTTCATCTTTAGCTTTAAAGTTGTGGTAAGCATGATACTCACATAGTCCGGCGATATTGTAAATTATTGTTGCATTCCTCATGGGAAAGAATTATCTTTGCTTCCCTTTTACTGATAGATTTGTATTTTCTCCCTTATTGCCTTTATACAGCCTTGATTATGCAGACATTAATTTTTTTAGAGCTATAATGACAAAGGGCCTATCGTAGCTAGATGTTGTGGCATGGTATGATGGAGAAGTATGGAGGGTTGCACTAGACACACAGAGTCTCGAGGATGAGCCAGATCATGGGAAACTTGCTGACTTTGTACCTCTTACTAATTATAGGTATATATGATTGATGTTGATAATATTACGTTCTTAAAAATTTATTCATCCAGAAGTAGTGGGATGATGTTGATCATATAGTATTTTATGCTGGAAAACATTAACATTCATGTGACATTGTAAGTATCATTCAATGTTTTAAAATGCTTTATATTGTTGTATGTAAAAGAAACCTGTCCTCTTACTTGCCAAGTTGCCAATGAAGCACCTGGATTTGATTATTGATAAAAGAAAAGTAGAAGGGCATGCTGGTTCGTGGTTGAGTGAAACTGATATAGTATATGCTAGTTTAAGTATGATATTAGGTTTCTGTTGAGTTGCGGTGATTCTTCCATTTTCAGACAATCAATTACTGTTTAATGTTGTATGACTTGATCTATGAAGAGGTATAAAACAGGTCAAAAATTTCTTAAAGGTTCTGTATTTGTGTTTGTGATATTACCATATATGTGAGTCTTTGAGATAGAATGCTACAAGTAATGAGAGACAAATAAAGGAATGAAAATTAAGAGGAACTCGTCTCCTTGCAAGATTCTTAAAACAAAATAAATAAAATGAAACATGAAGCGGCTGGCCTACTCATTGCGTGTGTAAGTTGCATATGTAAAGTTATTTCTCTTCAGAAGACTTGTTTAAACTTATTAGTGCAGAGAAGCCAAATACGATGGATCCTATAAGGGCTTTCGGTGGTATATTGGAGGATAGATATTTATGTATTGGCTCTATTGGAGTCACTATTGTTAGAACATCGGACTGTCGTGCTTAATGCTGGTAACATTGGCAAGCAGTTTCAGAATTAATGATAATATTTCTTATTTCATATTCTTATTTATTTTTATTTTTTTAATGTTACAAATGTAAATTCTTCATTTATTCAATCTTGAATTGTCCGGAAGTTATTAATGAATTAGTAGTTTTTTTTTCTTATTCAATTGAATTTACTACACAAAAATGATGTTTACAGGACTGAGCGGAAGTATATTGTTTTTAGCAAATTAGATACATAACTAAATAATCACGAAAATCCTTCCAAACTGATTATCAAAAGTTTCTTTTCTGTGCCTATATACGGAATGAACAACCATAATAACTACAAATTTTACAACCAAAGTTGCATTTTTTTTTTCTCCCAGGAATCCAAGATGCAACCTACAAAACAATTATGTCAAAACAGTTTACATTAAAGAACTTGAGATTCTATGTACCTGTTTGATCCCCTTACTAACAATCTAACATGTATTTTATGGAATCCACAATTCAAACAAATATTCGAGATCAAAAAACAACCTATACAAACCAATACAAAGAGAATTCCAATTTCTTTTCAAAAATTTAACAAGTTTTAGACATGAATGTAAGCAAAAATCATTTTATGCACCTTTTGGTTGTCATAAAACATAAAATTAAAAAAAAAAAAATCAATAAAATTAAATTCTATCATTTCTCTCCCCATTTGAAGGACTTAATGGTTAATACATTAAATAACAAAACTAAAACAATGCCTGGTTGAAATCAGTTCAATTTTATTTCTTTATAAATTAGTAAGGCAATGGCTCTAAGAAAAAAAAAAACCCTAAACTCTAGGGTTGATAAACCGAAAACAACAAATAACAAGCGTCACAACATTTACAGGTGAAATCGAAATATCTAAATAGAATCGAAGATTTGAAACAATTGAACCAAGTTTGAGGTAATTAAAATTAGGCTTTTAGAGAGGATTGTGAAGAGTTCTTGTAAGACCCTTCGTTGATCAACCTGGTTTCTTTTCTCCTTTAGTTGTGTATACAAAGGTGAGTCACGAGTGTGGTAGTATGGTTATTTACGAAACTGTCCCACTATTTTCACTATTATTGTTTTTCTTCTTAAAAAAAATCAAACACCGAACAATCAAGTCGACTAGATGAGGTTGGTCCAATGGTATACCTTTCACACTTACACCATGAGATCGTGGGTTCTAGTACTCCCCTCCCAAAAAACACCTCTCTTTTTTTTAACGGCTAAAAACTGATTATAAAAAAGGCAAAGACGCCAAAACAGAACAGCCACAAGGAAAGGCAAAGCAGAGAAAAAAAGCACGCAGGCAGCATGCCTACAAAACAGGTGTTTTTGTGTAAGGTCAATTTATATAATATTTCAAAAAAAAAAAGAAGAAAAAAAAAGGTCAATCAAGTTGGGTCTTACAGATCTCCAGAGATCAATCCCTACATGCGCGACCCACATATCTAACTCATAATCAAAGAGGTCAAGCGGTTCAAATATCTACTTACACAAAACACTAGAGAGAAATATTTATGCATATACTAATAAATGTTTATGGGGAGGCTAAACTCCCACCACGAATATGGAAAAGGAAATATACACCATTGAGCTAAGATAAGATGTGTTTTTCACTATTATTGTTCAATTATGGACTTTTTTTTTTTTTTTTTAATCGAGTGAGCAACCAATTCCATCAATTGTGTAAGGGGTCTGAGACTGACACGACCTGACAAGAGTAATTGTACTTAAAACTTTACAATTTAAACACAAATGTGGTATTCCAGTGTTATCACAAATGTGAGAGGGTAAATACCGCCCCACTTTGCTAAATTGGAAGTGCCCAAATGTTTGGAAGTAATTTTTATTTATTTTTTAAACGGAAAGAGTATCATATTTATTAAAATCGTTACAAGTACCTCTTACAAATGAATCTTTTGACAAATTAGGGGCCTGTTTCTAATGAATTACTGAAATTCGATGAAAACAAAACAAATACTTATAAATGACCATATATGGTTGGCTTAGTGGTATACCTTTGTACCTACATAAAGAGGTTTTTTATTCAAGCCGTGTCTCCTTCCTAAATTCTAAATTTATTTTATATTAAAAAAAAAAAAAAAAAAAAAAAACACCTTAAATTAGCTAAAGGAGTGGTCTTGAAGTACTAGAGTCAGTAGCCTTGTATTGTATTAGTGGCCAGGTTTGTTAAAATCCGTTAAGTTAAGTTCAGTCCATCGAGTTGACGGGCCTAAATGTACTAAGCCCAGCTTATCCAATTGCTGGGCTCAAACATGAGCTGAGCTATAAGGAGACACCAATCCATAAGTGTGAGTCAAGTGTTGGTCCCGACCCGTTTGACACCTCTAATATTCCATTCGCGTTAAAAAAAAAAAATACCTAACTTAATGCATTCGATGTGATGTGTGGTGCATCATTTGTTCGGATTCGTATCTCGATCCTCTCCTAACCTCAATTATTTTCTCATATTTTTAAAGCATATGATTGGTTGTTGATAAAGTGACTATGTAAAACAAATCACATCCTAACCACCCATCCATTGTAATACCTATGTGCTATGAGAACATTGAAAAGTAAGGAAGTGATGAGGTTAGTACTTAGGAGAGGATCCAAATTCTTTGGATTTTTGCCACGTGTTATGATAGGCTCGCTTTTCGTATTGTTACCAAATTACGATTATCAAAAGATTATTTATATTTAAAAGTTCCTACACAATGTGCTCTAACTAGCAAAAGACTAGTAAAGCGATAAGCGAAGGTATCGTTCCGCAGGAGGTGGTGTCCGTCAATCGTTTCGAGTTCTAGTGTTTATTGAAAGCGTGTAAATAGAATGCGGATGTGGTGAGAAAGGTGTGTGTGAGGTGTATACATATTGCGGTGTGGTGTGTGTGGAAATGTAAAGAAATGAATGCAAATAAAAACAAAGAGAATATGGATGGGTGAGAATGGTGTTTAAAGAGACAAATAATAAAATGGTGGCTAGGAGAGATGTAGGATTATGGTCATACAAGGTAAATGAGTTCAACATACACAAGTGCACACCTAGTTGATTGTTAGACAATAAGTTCATCCAATTCAGGTTATGGGCTCGTTCTCACGATTAAGGAGTTCCGAAATCAAATCATCTATTATTACGAATCATTTGTTGATTAAGGAAACCAAAATCTATTCTTACTCCCCTATGTGTGGAAGAGCATGTGTCTTAAAGCTAAAGACTCATTAAGCTCATGAACATGTAGCCAAAACCTATCACGACCATGCATAAAACAAGTTTCATCCATTCTTTTAGAGCTAAGTGGGCAAGACTATACCGGAAGGTCATCCATGGAGGTACAATCCTAACCCACATACACTCAAACCTATCTAACAAGGTATTTCGACCTTCCATCAACGTACACACAAATAGGATATTTGATTACAACTACTCCTACATTTAAGTTAATCTACTCCTAATCCCATCCATGAACACATATCAATTTCAAATCTCCACACACATGCATATCAAAATAAGAGATATGCAATAATAACAAGAATAAATCAAAACCCAAATGGATTTATAAACAATCATCACATAATTGAGCACAATATAGGTTTACAAATATTTGCCAAGTGGGGTTACACATTTAGAAAACAAGAAATACAAAGAGAAGAGTTTAAAGGAGACAACCCTTGAAGATGTGGCCTTCTCCAAGAGTTCCATGCTTGTTAGCTCGAATTTTTGTCCAAGACCTCTCCTTTCTCCTTGCAATCTACTCTGAATATGGTGGAGGATGTGTAGAAAGTGGTGGTGGTGAGCTTCCCATGGAGGAGAACCTCCGTGAGATCTTTGAAAGCCTCTCTCTCTCTTGATTTGGTGAGAAGATGAAGTGTGGGTTGTTGTGTGTGTTCTAGTTTGTAGAGAAGAGAGGAAAGAGGTATTTATATAGTTAGGGAAAGTTTGGGGACGAATTGGGAATGAAAAGTCAGTTTTACCCTTCAAAAATGGCATGCCGCGGTCTTGGCATCAGGTGTGTCGTGGTTCAGCACGACAGCAGTTGAACCGCGGAAGTTATTGTCACGTGGATGCTGCAGTTGGCCAAGACGGCACTTCAACTGCGGTAAATGGCTTGGAGCTTGGTTGGCCATGGAAGTTTGGAAGGTTTGGAGTTGAGAGAAAAGTGTGCATGGAGGCCATAAAATGGTTGCAAACTCGTCGAAGGGAAGTGCGCCGTCAATCTGGGAAAAACACCGCCAAAAACAAAGCTGGAAAATGTTAGGAACAGCCGGGGCTGAAGTCGGGTCACGTGGGTCTGCAACGAGTTAGTTGGAGGTTGAAGACGACGATGACGTCACGGTGATGCAAGCAACAACGCCCAAAACGCTGCGTTTCATTAATGACCTGTCGCATTGCGCATACTTTTCTGGTGAATTACAATATGGACCCCTAATTTCTCCTTTAATCACAGTTTCTTCAATATGTTTTCCATATTTTCACTTTGACCCCTCATTCTCGAAATGACATAATTGCCCCCATATTTCCCTATTTTCTTCCCTTTAGGTACAAACACCTTCTTTGAGAGACCTTTACCTACACATGGCTCACAAACACATTATATACAAAAATACGCTCGAAAACGAGCACAATAGATATGAAATGGGGGACCTCAAATAGGTGTAAAATAGTCTGATCATGATATTTACGCCACATACAATGTTTAAATGAGAGATGCACCATGCAATATGATATTAGGATGTATAGAATCTCTTCTCCAATCCTATAAGGTTGTTCTTGTCACATTAAAATATATGTAAACAACCAACTATAAAATAATCAAGGCAAAGGTCTGTGCCATTGCTGGTGTGGACGTTATTTCTGGTTATTTGGCTGCTGGTGTTCTTGGTGTAGTGCTGGATTGGAGGCTGTTTGGTTTTGGGTCCTAGGGTTGGGGAGGGTGGTTATGTTTTGTGTCTGTGTTGTGCGTTGTCTTCTTCTGTGTCTGCTGGTTCTTGTTTGTGCTGCCCCTTTCAAATTTCAGCAACAGGGGTGTGTTGTGCTGCTCCTTGTTGCGGTTGTTTGATTTTGTGGCGTGTGCCTTTTGGGTCTCTCTGTTTTGCTGCGGCTTGGCTCTTAAGCCTTCTTAATAAAGTTCTCTTTAATTATCAAAAAAAAAAAAAAAAATTATCAATTATGAGAGGTGGGTGCATATGCTTCCAAACCCAATTAATGAAAGCAAATAATATGACTTCCAACACAGTAAAGTATTAAACACAAGAAAGAAAGAAAGAAAAAACCTTAAGGAGTAGAAAATCTATGAAAATCATCACTGTCCATATGTGACTAATTAGTGGTGAAGGGTGCTCATTCGGTCTGAAAATATTCTACAAACCGCCACCGTAGCAGGTGGTATCATGGGCGGATGTCTTAGAGAGCTGCCTTGGGCTATAGCCCGGACAACCCTCTAGAAAAAAAAAAATTATATTTTTTTTAATTTTAATTTTTATAATTATTAAATTATAGATAATTACCTTGTAAAATTTTGAAAATGGTTTCGGGTGGTATAACTCATTTCATTTATCAAGTCTAACTTAAAACCAAAAATAATAATAAAATTTACAATCAATCACATTTAATAAAAGTATTATTAAATATCTAACCCAACAAGAGTCGAAACATTGTGCTTATTACGTGGTTTTAAAAAATATATAATTCTATGCTTGTTTTGCATATTTCCTTATTTTAAAATATATTTATTAAAAATATGTATTTCCCTAATTTTATTCTAATTGTTTGGTTACATAATTTTGATTCACGTCATTTTATTTTATTTTATTTTTCAAGTATTAAAGACAATACATGTAATCATGAGAAAACTCTCCACACATATTTGTAAAATGTGTATTGTGGGACTCTAACCTCTGACCACCACATATGGAAGGGAGGTATGCTACCATCTTTACTAAGAGGTAATGTGCACTTCATTTTATTTCAATTGTTAGATTAAACGATTTCAACTAGTCATTAGTAGTGAATTATACAAGTTGCTTAATTTTGAATTATGCAATTAGTTGTCTAGATCATGACATCCTATAAAATCGTGCCGAATTTTTATGTTCCTAAACTATTATGTTTATATTTTTTTTAAAATAAAAATTCCTAAATTGATAAATGATTAAGAACCTAACATCTTAAGACCGAAACTAAAGATTGTCCAATTAACTATCCGGATCACACAAAATCTAATAATATAGTGTTAATTCAAGTCATGTGGCCAATTTACAGGTCACATAAAAATATTTTAATAGGACTGTCAAGACGTATCAAGATCAGACAATACATGTGCAGCCCGGATAATTACTTCCACTAACTAGAAAAAACTCCCCATACATACTTGTAAAATACGTATTGTGGGATTCAAACCCTTAACCATCAGGTGTGGAAGTGAGGTGCATCGTCATCTCTGTTCAAATGCCTAAACTAACAGGTGATTGAGAACCTAACAATACATGTTAAAATTGTGAATTCAAATGCTACAGTTTTGTTTTTTGCTTAAACTGTTATAAAACGGTTCTGTGTATGAATATAGTTAAATGCTATAAAATGGTTGGTTTTAATTGTTTTAAACAGATTTTATAGTTATGATTTTCTAATCCGGCCTATAAATAGAGGCTTTGCATCATTCACAAAGCACAATAACAACAACTTGATAAACAAAGTTCTCAGAAAAAAGTTTTTAAAAGAAATACTTAGAAAAATTTCTTGAGTGTTCTTTGTAAGTATTCCGAGCAATTCTTGAAAGGGTTTGAGTATTCAATTCCGGTTCTTCTTTGTGCAAAGAAGTTCCGAGACAGAAGTGATTCTGGGTTATTTTATCTTGGGGACGACGTGGCAACTTTGGAACGGTTTGCACAATCAGGACAGAGAGCGACATTGTCCGCGACTCAACCATTTTCCAGGTTTTTCCTGCACTAACAAAATTTTGTTTATTGAAATATCTTCCAGCTGCAATTGTTTTATTTAAATATTTTCCAGCAATTATTTAAATACCTCTACCTATCTTTTTCTCTTCTTCTTCTTCTTCTTCAATTTCTTCAATTTCAAATCTGTTAGATAGATAACGTAAGAACACCAAACTTTATTTACTGTTCACCTACTATAACGCATGCATGCACTACTTCTTCTTCTTCCAGAGACGTCGATTTCTTCAATTTCAAATATGTTAGATAGATACACGTAAGAACACCAAACTTTAACGCACTACTTCACTGAGCCGTCTCTTCTTCATCTCCTTATAATTCGCATCAACATTTCCACTCCATTGATTTTTTGATATATTTTTTTTTAAAAAAAAACAAGCGTTTGATCGAAACAATGGCTGCGAAGAAGAAGTGAATAGTGGAGCAGAGATTGTAGTAGTACTGGTTCTGCTAACTTGTGCGCCGTCGCTCATTTCACTCGGCTGATGATAATCGGCTTCTGGTGAACATGACTCTGGTTCCAAACTCCACTGCCTCTGCTCTTGGCGCCTGTAAGTTTCTTCTTCGATCAAAAGTTAAACCTATCATTTTTATATATATTATTTTTATGAAAAAACGAAACGTTTCGTGCTTGCTCTGCTCAGTTTGCTTAGATGGGAGCTTGCCTGCATATCATCTGCACAGAGGATTCGGCGCTGGAGCACGCAACTGGCTGCTACAATTTGAGGTATTTTCGTAATTTTGGTAAGAGTAAATAATTCAATAAATTAAAATAAAAAAAATAAAAAGTTGGAATTGAAGTCAAAAGAAAACAACAAATGACTGCATTGTTGTCCAGTAATAATTGGCCACGTCATCGGTTCTCTCGGTACTGACTATTTTGTCTAAGTTTGTGGACTATGGTCCTTTTTTTTTATTGGTCCAGTATTGGCTATATTGGTCTTTCGCGCGAACACTTTTGCTGACCTCCCTTCAACGGAGGTAACCATTACCTCCCTCCTAAATGGATGACATGTGTTCATAGAGAGCTAAATTTTTAGACAATTTTACCTCTCTATAGACACATATCGTGTGTTTGGGAGGGGGTAATGCAGTCGTCTCCTTGAAAGGGGGGTGAGCAAAAATGGACCCGTCTTCTACGGAATGAATGAATGTTTTGTTAAAATCAATACGACATCGTTAAATTAGATATATTGTTTCTTAATTAATTCCATAAAAATAAAAATGATAGACAAACACCACACAATTTTAAATGAGTAATTTAAGGTTAATATGATTACTAGACAAGAAATTAATTATTTTATTTTATTTTGTATTTTTATTGAATTTGTATCAGTTTTTTTTTTTTTTTTTTTAATATATCAGATTGATACTATTTTTTTTAGAGGAAAGATTGATACTAATAATATGTATACAAAAATAAAAAGTATAATATTAAACAAAATTTATTGTTTTATTATAATTACTATTATTATTTACATGGGTGGATGTATTTAATTTACAAAACTATAACTCAATTAGTTAATTGAGTAGGTTCTAAATTATTTTCGTGTCAAATGTCAATAATGGTTCAATTCAATTTCAATATGTACTTCAAAATATGTAATATTTACTAGGTGTAAAATTAATGATCCTTATTTACTGTGATGTTACTAGGGTGGTGGGTGGTGCAATAATATACCATCATGTTTGGATAGAGCTAAAAGTCGCCGTGGATCGACAAGTTTAATGGCAAAGTGGCTGGTCTTTTCTGGTATTTTAAGCAACAATGCCTCTCTTAATCCAGGTAATTAAATTCATTTCTAAGAACTTAATTTCATCTAAATTCATTGGCCATATAACATGGAAATGTAAATGTAATTTCATTGGTTTGCACATTCGCCGAATTTGTATTTGATTTACTCTTG
Organism: Acer saccharum; assembly: GCA_030490815.1. NCBI lineage: Eukaryota > Viridiplantae > Streptophyta > Magnoliopsida > Sapindales > Sapindaceae > Acer > Acer saccharum. The sequence continues at coordinate 62,538,496 of CM059866.1, read as the reverse complement.
CAAGTAGCAGAATTTGTATTTGATTTTCGGGAAATCATCAACGTGAATTTTTTTAAAAAAAATCTATCACTTTATATTGACATATATGTCCCTCCATGTTCCTGTCACGTTCTCCATTGCTCATTTTCACGTGAATAACCATACTATTATCAACGCCCGAAAGAATTGTTGGCACTTTCTGCCTACCAGGTCTAGGAATGGAAAAATAATAATAATGATAATAATAATACTTTCTTCTTAGTTCTGATTTCTTGGTTTTGTTTTCTTTTTCATGGGTATTAATTAAAAAGATTTTCTAATTATAAATCAGATTTTTACAACTGGAATCGTGTAAAGATCAGATATTGTGATGGAGCTTCTTTTGCTGGAAATGCCACGTTCGACGATGGGGTAATTCTCTCTCTTAATTTCATTAAAAAAAGCACCTGGCAAAGTCTTAGGTTCGTATTATTAAAACAAAAAAACAAAAACACAGCCTATGTCAATTAATTTATCAATTACTTGGAAAAAATTTCAACATGCCTGCCCATCCATTAACATCATGTCATATGATATGATATGATTTTAATGGTCAGATGCATTGGGTGAGTTTACGGGCTCCTTTTCCAAATAAAATGATAAATGATATTAATCAACGACTTATTTGATGTTGTGCTTCACAGGGAATTAAAGACCATCTATTGTTGTTGTTAATTTTTAATAACCACTAATGAATTTTGTGTAAATGAACGACAGAAGTCATTACTTTATTTCAAGGTCAAAAAATCTGGCAAGCTATCCTTACTGATCTTCTACCTAAAGGATTGGCAAATGCTGAAAAGGTACATATAAATTTTCATACATATCTATGCATGAATTGCAACAACTTGACTCATATTTGATCATATGATATCATCAATCATGTCCCCTTATCCATGTAATATAATTATACATAGATTGAAATTTATCAGGCGCGGGATCCCGTACCTGATCAGTGCCGGTCTTTGACACTTGACAAGGGCTTGAACCATTGAGTTGATCTCTTTTTCTTAGGCTTTTCTTTCAGGTTGCTCTGCTGGGGGTTTAGCAGTGTTTTTGCATTGTGACGATTTCATTAATTTCTTACCAAGGACTGCTAGTGTCAAATGCTTGAGTGATGGTGGATTTTTCTTGGATGTGTAGGTCTTTTTTTAGTTTAGTTGATCATTATTCAGAAGAATTTTTTTTTTTAACATAAAAAAATTTACTCCACCTTTTATGCTGTTCATTTTACAGAAGTGACATTGCTTTGAACCACACTATGAGGTCCTTCTACAAAAATCTTGTACAACTACAGGTACACATTTCTTCTATATATATATATATATATATATATATGAATTACGACATAATTCTCTGGTGCGTTTCTTGAATCATAGTCCATAGGTGTTATATTAACACGAGAAAAATGTATGTATGTTCCAGGGGATAGAACAGAATTTAAATCCGAACTGCACCAAATCCCTTGACGATCCGGAACTGGTATGACTTTTCGCCTTGCTAGCTACTGCATTGTTGGCTCATCAAGCCAAATGGTTTTGACTTTAATTCTATGTTTGTGCAGTGCTTCTTCCCACAGTATGCATTGAAGTATATCGAAACACCATTTTTCGTTTTGAACTCGGCGTATGATGTGTTCCAAGTAAATTTCTTTTGCTTTCTAAACTTTGATGAAATCCTATGACATCCATTTTGTAGATGTAATTGGTGTTAGAGTACTATAATATGTGTAATAATTTCAAAATGTTACAGTTTCATCATGGACTGGCACCGCCTTCTGCTGATAAACGCGGTGACTGGAATCGCTGCAGCTTTGATCCAGCAGCATGTAATGCAAACCAGATAGATGTACTGCAAGGTTCTAATCAAGTCCCTCTTGAATTTATAAATGATTTCTCGTATCTTCAGACTTCAGCTCTCCTACTACTCCAGTAGTTGTAATGATTTATTATTTTTTTTCTTCGTTCTTTCAGGTTTCCGGAATGACATGCTTGCAGCTTTGCACTCAAGACTTGACGGGATGTTTGTAAATTCATGCTTTGCTCATTGCCAAAGTGAGTCGCAGGACACATGGTTTGCGGATGATTCTCCAAGAATACATGATAAGGTAACTTGTTGCAGATGTGTCTGCTTTCATTTTCAAAGTTACTTCAATGACAATGCATTGATATTATTTTTTCATCCAAGATGACAAAAATATTTGGACTAGAGCCAATTTGATCATACAAAAATCTTGTCGACTAGTATTACAATCTGATCAGAAGTATTATAATGCTCTGTATAGATGCAATTGTTCAGATTTTACTTGAAGTCCAGTTTTACTGATTTCATAACATTTTGTTAATCAACATCTATTTCCAGCTGACCTATCACATACAATTCACATGTCACACTATTATCCACACCTTTCCATTCATAAAAGATACTACAATGACTCTTATTGTTACGGTTAGAGTACTTAAATACTATTGTTGAGCATGGTTAGTGGTTACCAACATAATATCGGAGCTTGGTTGGTCCAGAAGTATTGGGTTCAAATTCCTCCAAATTCATATATTTGTCTATGCAGTACACGTGAGGGATTGTTTTGCTTAAATACAATTTTGAGAACCTGTGTTGTGTGATTTATCCAGATTTCACTATATCTTTCGATTTTTTCACTGTATCTTTCGATTTTACAGACCATTGCAGAAGCAGTTGGTGATTGGTACTATAACAGAAGGGTAACCAAGGAGATTGATTGTCCATATCCTTGTGATTCCTCCTGCCATAACATTATACCGTAGATCAATTAATGCACTAATGCCCTCGTGAATTTGAAAACTCGTACCATTGTTGTTGCATTGCACCTCCTCATCACGAACCACGGTTATCGAAAATGAAACTGATGAAGCCTTGCAGTGCATGTTTCATTGACAAAGAGAACATACATTGCAAATTAATTCAATGTAGATTTAAAACAGTAAAGAATTCTTGCTAGCTTCTCTACTTCGATCTCCAGGATGAAGCTGTTTTGCGGCTACTTAAAGAAAGTATACCGAAAGGAAGTATAGACAGTACGTCATTGGATTACATTTATATACTATATTGAATCACAGAGGGAGTTATTCAATTATTATATACGTTTTATATATTGAATATTTGAATTTATTAATCAATAAAAGTTCACCTTTTGTTTTCTCTATTGATTCGTAATGATATAAAGAATGCAATGCAGTTTTGAAAATAAAAAAAAAATTTGAAAATTTTTCAAGTACAAAAACAACTTTTTTCCGACTTTATTTTTTTTTTAAAACAGCAAATATATTAAGGGCACAAGAGGCCACAGAAAAACCCAAAAGGGAGACTAACAATACCACGGCAACCAAGACCCAGCAAAGAAGAAAGCAACAACGAAAGAAACAACAGAGACAAAAATAGAGGAAAAAGAAAACAAAAACGGAGAAGCAGCTGCAGCACGGCAGCAACACGACTTAGAGATCGCCCCAAATCACAAAGTCACCAACGTTGAGAGAGCCTTTTTTTTTTCGACTTTATGAAAGATAAAACATTAAAAAATAGCAAAATATTAGAAAAAAATTAATAATACTTGAATCTGAAAAATTCTCAAATTTTTACTAAGCATATATTTTAATTGAAATGTCAAATGAGGAGTTGGGTTTTGTGAACATGTATGATGCATGATGCATAAAACCATAAATCAATCAATCGAGTCATCAAAGAACCAAAATAGAGCTAAGAAACTAATAAATTGTGTGAATAGACTAGAGAGTTGTGAGCCTAGAGAGTTGAGAGAGGTTGAAAGAAATCGAATTTGGGAGTTGGTGGCAGGAGAGAAAAACAAGAAATTCTAAATCATTTAGCCATTTAGGTGATATACTGATATGTTTGGAAATGAAAAAAAAAAAAAAAATCAAGATTGGGCTTTAAAAAACATTTCTCTTTGGACCTTTGTCTTTCGCGCCATTTTTTTTTTATTTTTATTTTATTTTTAGGCTTTTATTGATATGGGCCTTTTTGATCTGAAACATTTGGAGTACTACTCAATGCAAATATTTCGGCCTTTTATGATCTGGAATAAAACAGAAATGGGCCCTTGAACTAATACTAAATATGGCATATTTAAAAAGGACCCGAGCACGGTCGCCCCTCCTGCCAAACTGTAGGGTCGGCCCTATCTAGTTTTATGCTAGATGTATTTTTGGATATATATATACATATATATATATAAGAATAATTGAGTTTGAATGAAACACTTGTATGTATGAGAGAGAATTAAAACAAGGGTTATTGACACTAGTCCTACTTTAACTTTACGCGAGTTTGCATTTTACCCATTGAACTCTTTTTTTGTAGGCATTAAACCACTTGAACTTTCATTTATTGGCAAAACCTGACTGTAGATACCCCTTCAAACAGGATGTTCAAAGGGCAATAAACTAAATTTTTTACCAATAAATGAGAGTTTAGAGGGTTTAATGTCTAAAAAAAAGATCAATGGGTAAAATGCAAACTCATGTAATGTTCAGAGAGGACTAGTGCTAATAACCCTCAAAACAATACAAATCGTAACCATGTGATATTTTTCATGCTTAGTTGTCACTAGATTTAAAAATTCCTAGCAAAAAATAAAACTAGAGGAGTGCTACCTTTTTAAACTCACCTCTAATATTTTTTTTTTTTCTTTTGAGTCAATTCCCTAACTAAGCCTTACACACTAAAATACATGCTTACACGTTAAAAGGATGCTAAAGTACATGCTTATATGCTAAAATACATGTTGAAATGTAAATTTCAACGTATAAAATTGTTGGGAGTCGAAATCGATTGAATTTCGTTTTTCACCAATGACTTTCTCTCTCTTCCAATTTTTTCAATAACTTTCTCTCTAACTTGCAACTTACCCTCTCTAATTTCCAACTTCTCTATCTCTCAATTTTCTCAATAACTCTTTCTCTCTGATTCTCAACTCTTTCTCTCTTATAAATTCCTCAATAATTCTCTCTCTATCTCAAGATCTATTTTCATTTCCTCCATTTTATGCGAGTTTTAAATTTTACATGATAAACTCTTTCAATTGTAAAAAACGTAAATATGATAAAAAAACAATCAAAGTATTGAGAATGAATAATTTTTTTTCATCAAATATTAAAATAATTCATGGTTTTTGAGAACGGGGAGCTATTTGAACCCACGACCTCGTGGCGTAATTATGATGGTATAGTCGTATAACATCGAACCAATCTCATATCGACCAACTAAGTTGGGCCCATCTCGGCAGTGATAGATTCATAACAACAGAAAACATCAAAAGGGAATTAGAAGTCAATACAATTTCATGCAAGGACAAATCCTGTAATTTCCACCGCCACCAATACCACATCCAACCACAAGCCCAACTCTAGCCACCATTTCCACAACCCGCTAACACACAAACAGGCAGCAGCACCACCACCACCACCGACTATCCATTTGAAATTACAATATTGCCCTCCCATTATTTATAAAACAAAACAAAAAAACAAAATGCAAAGCCCATTATTTAAAGTTAGTGGTGGGGTGTGCACGTGTTGGGCCCAAACGACGACGACATCAATTTCTCTGCACACAGTGTCGACGTCTCAATTCATTACTGGTACTCTGGTAGTAAAGGTTGATTCTGACGGTTGTATTCGTGGAGCTTCAGGTTGGTCTTATCAAAATCATTTAATCTTGGTTATACATTTGTATTTTTGAACAATGATGTTTTAGTCTGAATTTGATGGAATTTTTTTTCAATTCTTCGTGGAAGGATCGACTCGAGAATGTTTAATTCCTTTTCAGATAGCCTAGCAAAGATGGGGTCGAATAGTTCAGGGGACTTTGTGGAGTGGGGAGATTGTTGATTTTCCTTGTTGTTTGTGGTTAGGCTGTTTTTTGTTGTTTTTTTTGGCCTTTTCTGTTGTTTCTCTGGTGTTGCAGCTGGTTATTTCTGCTTTCTTGGTGCTGTATTTGTGGGTTGTGTGCTAATATGTTTTAGTTTTTCTGGTTGGTTGTTTGTTGGTTGCTTTTTGGTGGGTTGTTTTAGCCGGGCCTCTTGTCCTGTGCTCCTTTGCTCTGTTTTGGTGTTGTGCCTGCCTTTAATAAAGCGTTTTGTTTCAAAAAAAAAAAATCTTCGTTAAAGAACCCTTCCGGTGAATGGCATGTGGGCTATAAATGGTATTTGAGTTCTTTACGGACACGTTGACTTCTCGGTTGAAAGTAAGCTGTTTTCAAATTTCAATTAATGGTGATTCGTTGATTGCCTGGAAACTTCTGGCTGCATTCTTTGGTTGCAAACTTTATTTACTGAGATAGGCCAATGAATTAACATTTCTGTCTCCACCTTTTATTGTCTTCTTGGCAGAAAGAAAGATTGAAAAAGTGGGACCAGGAAAACCAGGAGGCAATCGCCAAGGCTATAAAGCAGCTCGATGAATTTGACAAGGTTATCGAAATGCTGCTAGTTAGTTTAGTTTAAACGTATTAGAATACAAAAGGTTATCGATCTCTACATATACGTATCTGCACCATATACTTGAAAATATTACAGGTTCGAGTTATACGACCCACAGAATACAAAAGTTTTTGATAGATCTATTCACTTCATCTTTAGCTTTAAAGTTGTAGTAAGCATGATACTCACATAGTTCGGCGATATTGTAAATTATTGTTGCATTCCTCATGGGAAAGAATTATCTTTGCTTCCCTTTTATTGCTAGATTTGTATTTTCTCCCTTATGGCCTTTATGCAGCCTTGATTATGCAGACATTAAATTTTTTTAGAGCTATGATGACAAAGGGCCTATCGTAGCTAGATGTTGTGGTATGGTATGATGGAGAAGTATGGAGGGTTGCACTAGACACACAGAGTCTCGAGGATGAGCCAGATCATGGGAAACTTGCTGACTTTGCACCTCTTACTAATTATAGGTATATATGATTGATGCTGACAATATTACGTTCTTAAAAATTTATTCATCCAGAAGTAGTGGGATGATGTTGATCATATAGTATTTTATGCTGGAAAACCTTAACATTCATGTGACATTGTATGTATCGTTCAATGTTTTAAAATGCTTTATATTTGTTGTATGTAAAAGAAACCTGTCCTATTACTTGCCAAGTTGCCAATGAAGCACCTGAATTTGATTATTGATAAAAGAAAAGTAGAAGGGCATGCAGGGGTTGTTCTTGTTGGCTTTGGCCTTGTTTAATGAATTTGCTGTTCAAAAAAAAAAAAAAAACTAAACTAAAACAAGGCCTGGCTGAAATCAGTTCAATTTTATTTCTTTATAAATTAGCAAGGCAATGGCTCTAAGAAAAAAAAAACCCTAAAATCTAGGGTTGATAAACTGAAAACAACAAATAACAAGCGTCACAACAACATTTATAGGTCAAATCGAAATATCTAAATAGAATCGAAGATTTGAAACAATGAAGTAAGTTCGAGGTAATTAAAATTAGGGTTTTAGAGAGGATTGTGAAGAGTTCTTGTAAGACCCTTCGCTGATCAACCTGGTTTCTTTTCTCCTTTAGTTGTGTATACAAAGGCAAGTCACGAGTGTGGTAGTATGGTTATTTACGAAACTATCCCACTATTTTCACTATTTTTGTTTTTCTTCTTAAAAAAAATCAAACACCGAACAATCAAGTCGACTAGATGAGGTTGGTCCAATGGTATACCTCTCACACCTACACCATGAGATCGTGGGTTCCAGTACTCCCCTCCCAAAAAAACCTAGAATTTATATAATATTTCAAAAAAAAAAAAAGGTCAATCAAGTTAGGTCTTACAGATCTCCAGAGATCAATCCCTACATGCGTGACCTAGATATCTAACTCATAATCAAAGAGGTCAAGCGGTTCAAATATCTACTTACACAAAACAATAGAGAGAAATATTTATGCATATACTAATAAATGTTTATGGTGAGACTAAACTCCCACCATGAATATGGAAAAGGAAATATACATCATTGAGCTAAGATAAGATGTGTTTTTCACTATTATTGTTCAATTATGGACTTGCTTTGTTTTTTGTTTTTTGTTTTTTATTAATCAAGTGAGCAACCAGTTCCATCAATCGCGTAAGGGGTCTGAGACTGACATGACCTGACGAAAGTAATTGTACTTAAAAGTTTACAATTTAAAGACAAATGTGGTATTCCAGCCTCATCACAAATGTGAGAGGGTAAATACCGCCCCACTTTGCTAAATTGGAAGTGGCCAAATATTTGGAAGTAAATATATATATTTTTTTTTAATAGAAAGAGTATCATATTTCTTAAAATCGTTACAAGTACCTCTTATAAATGAATCTTTTGAAAAATTTGCAGCCTATTTCTAATGAATTACCAAAATTCGAAGAAAACAAAACAAATACTTATAAATGACCATATATGGTTGGCTTAGTGGTAACCCAGGTGATGCAGGTATTGGTGGGGTTCTCAGAAATTCATGTGGTAAGGTTGTGTGTGTGTTTTCGGCTTATGTGGGATTTGAAGATGCAATAACAGCTGAAGTTCTTGCGATCCACAGAGCGTGTCTTTTGATATCTTCTAAGCCGAATTTAGCTGGTCGATTCATTACTATCTTTAGCGATTCGAAGTCAGCTGTCTCTTGGGCTAACGGCAAGGATTTTGGTAGTTTCAAGCTAGTCAATTTGATTTTTGACATCAGAAATGCTTTGCAGAGTCTGGTTGGCCTCTCGGTTTGTTTCAAGCATAGGGAATCAAATTCCTTTGCGGATAGTTTGGCGAAAGGAGGTTCTAGCAATAGTGGGGATAGGCTTGAGTGGAGTGACGAATGATGGGTTGTGTTCAGTTTTGTTTCAGCTGTTTCTGTTCTGGAGTTGGTGTATCCTGTTCTGCAGTGTTGGTTTTGTTTTCGTTAGTGTTGCTTTTCTTTTTCTGGCTTTGCTGTGTTAGTTTGGGTCAGGTCCTCTGATTTGGTTTTGGCATGAAGCTTGTTTGGTAAAGTTTTTGTTTGATTGTCGTTGTGTTGCGATCTTTGGAGGAGAATCTCTATGCTGTTATGCTAGCTAAGAGGGTCTAATGGTAGGGTGGAGAGTCTCATTTGGGATTTGTAATTCTGGCCTTTGTTTGATGGGTTGTCTGTTTTGAGCTTTGTTGTGAGGGTGATTGGCACGGATTGCTGTTTGTTTGTTGTTCTCTTTGTTGCCTTTATGGCTTTTCTAATAAATTTTGCTACCGTTTCAAAAAAAAAAAAAGTGGTATACCTTTGTACCTACACAAAGAGGTTTTTTATTCGAGGTGTCTCCTTCCTAAATTCTAAATTTATTTTAATATATATATATATTTTTAAAAAAAAGAAACTTAAATTAGCTAAAGAAGTGGTCTTGAAGTACTAGAGTCAGTAGCCTCTGTATTGCATTAGTGGCCAGGTTTGTTAAAATCTGTTAAGTTTAGTCCATCGGGTTGACGGGCCTAAATGTACTAAGCCCAGCTCATCCAATTGCTAGGCTCAAACATGAGCTGAGCTATAAGGAGACACCAATCCATAAGTGTGAGCCAAGTGTTGGTCCCGACCCGTTTGACATTTCTAATATTCCATTCGCATTAAAAAAAAAAAATACCTAACTTAATGCATTCGATGTGATGTGTGGTGTATCATTTGTTCGGATTTGTATCTCGATCCTCTCCTAACCTCAGTTATTTTCTCATATTTTTAAAGCATATGATTGGTTGTTGATAAAGTGACTATGGAAAACAAATCACATCCTAACCACCCATCCATTGTAATACCTATGTGCGATGAGAACATTGAAAAGTAAGGAAGTGATGAGGTCAGGACTTATGAGAGGATCCAAATTCTTCGGATTCTGCCACTAGGTATGCAAATTTTGTCGGATTCTGCCACGTGGTATGATAGGCTCGCTTTTCGTGTCGTTACCAAATTGCGATTATCAAAAGATTATTTATATTTAAAAGTTCCTACGCAATGTGCTATAACTAGCAAAAGACTAGTAAAGCGGTAAGCGAAAGTATCGTTCCGTAGGGAGTTCTAGTGTTTATTGAAAGCATATAAATAGAATGCGGATGTAGTGAGAAAGGTGTGTGAGAGGTGTATGCATATTGCAGTGTGGTGTGTGTGGAAATGTAAAGAAAAGAATGCAAATAAAAACAAAGGGAATATGGAGAGGTGAGAATGGTGTTTAAAAAGACAAATAATAAAAGGGTGGCTAGGAGAGATGTAGGATTATGGTCATATAAGGTAAATGAGTTCACCATACACAAGTGCACACTTAGTTGATTGTTAGACAATTAAGTTCTTCCAATTCAAGTTATGGACTCGTTCTCACGATTAAGGAGTTCCGAAACTAAATCATCTATTATTACGAATCATTCGTTGATTAAGGAAACCAAAATCTATTCTTACTCCCCTATGTCATGGAAGAGCATGTGTCTTAAGGCCAAAGACCCATTAAGCTTATGAACATGTAGCCAAAACCTATTCTAGCATGGTCTTGCATAAAACAAGTTTCATCTATTCTTTTAGAGCTAAGTGGGCAAGACTATACCCGGAAGGTCATCCATGGAGGTACAATCCTAACCCACATACACTCAAACCTATCTAACAAGGTATTTCGACCTTCCATCAACGTACACACACAAATAGGATATTTGATTACAACTACTCCTACATTTAAGTTAATCTACTCCTAATCCCATCCATGAACACATATCAATTTCCAATCTCCACACACATGCATATCAAGATAAGAGATTATGCAATAATAACAAGATTAAATCAAAACCCAAATGGATTTATAAACAATCATCACATAATTGAGCACAATATAGGTTTACAAATATTTGCCAAGTGGGGTTACACATTTAGAAAACAAGAAATACAAAGAGAAGAGTTTAAAGGAGACAACCCTTGAAGATGTGGCCTTCTCCAAGAGCTCCATGCTTGTTAGCTCGAATTTTGGTCTAAGACCTCTCCTTTCTCCTTGCAATCTACTCTGAATGTGTGGGCTGCTGTGTGTGTTCTAGTTTGTAGATAAGAGAGGATAGAGGTGTTTATATATTTAGGGAAAGTTTGGGGACGAATTGGGCATGAAAAGTTAGTTTTACCCTTTAAAAATGGCATGCTGCATTGCCGCGGTCTTGGCATCAGGTGTGCCGCGGTTCAACAAGACGGCAGTTGGACCGCAGAAGTTACTGTTGCATGGATGCTGCAATTGGCCAAGACTGCACTTCAGCCGCGGTAAATGGCTTAGAGCTCGGTTGGCCATGGAAGTTTGGAAGGTTTGCAGTTGAGAGAAAAGTGTGCATAGAGGCCATAAAATGGTTGAAAACTGACTGGAGGGAAGTGCGTCGTTGATCTGGGTGGAAAAACTTCAGAAAAGAGGTTGGAAAACGTTAGGAACAACCGGGGCTGAAGTCGGGTGGCGCGCCGGATCGAGTCGGGTCACGCGAGTCTACAATAGGTTAGTCGGAGGTTGAAGACGACGATGATGTCACAGTGATGCAAGCAACAGCGCCCAAAACGCTGCGTTTCATTAATGACGTGTCGCATTGCGCATCCTTTTCTGGTGAATTACAATATGGACCCCTGACTTCTCCCTTAATCACAGTTTCTTCAATATGTTTTCCATATTTTCACTTTAACCCCTGATTCTCCAAATGACATAATTGCCCCCATATTTCCCTATTTTCTTCCCTTTAGGTACAAACACCTTCTTTGAGGGACCTTTACCTACACATGGCTCACAAACACATTATATATAAAAATACGCTCGAAAACGAGCACAATAGAAATGAAATGGGGGACCTCAAATAGGTGTAAAACAGTCCAATCATGATATTTACGCCACGTACAATGTTTAAATGAGAGATGCACCATGCAATATGATATTAGGATGTATAGAATCTCTTCTCCAATCCTATAAGGTTGTTATTGTCACATTAAAATATATGTAAACAACCATCTATAAAATAATCAAGGCAATTATCAATTATGAGAGGTGGGTGCATATGCTTCTAAACCCAATAAATGAAAGCAAATAATATGACTTCCAACACAATAAAGTAGTAAACACAAGAAAGAAAGAAAGAAAAAAAACCTTACGGAGTAGAAAATCTATGAAAATCACCACCATCCATATGTGACTAATCAGTGGTGAAGGGTGCTCAGTCGGTCTGAAAATATTCTACAAACCGCCACCGTAGCAGGTGGTATCATGGGCGGATGTCTTAGAGGGCTGCCTTGGGCTATAGCCCGGACAACCCTCTAGAAAAAAAAAAAAAAATTATATGTTTTTTAATTTTAATTTTTATAATTATTAAATTATAGATAATTAATTACCTTGTAAAATTTTGAAAATGGTTTCGGGTGGTATAACTCGTTTCATTTATCGAGTCTAACTTAAAATCAAAAAATAATAATAAAATTTACAATCAATCACATTTAATAAAAGTATTATTAAATATCTAACACAACAAGAGACGAAACATTGTACTTATTACGTGGTTTTAAAAAATATATAATTCTATGCTTGTTTTGCATATTTCCTTATTTTAAAATATATTTATTAAAAATATATATTTCCTTAATTTTATTCTAATTGTTTGGTTACATAGTTTAGATTCACGTCATTTTATTTTATTTTATTTTATTTTTCAAGTATTAAAGACAATATATGTAACCGGGAGAAAACTCTCCACACATACTTGTAAAATGTGTACTGTGGGACTCTAACCTCTGACCACCACATATGGAAGGGAGGTGTGCTACCATCTTTACTAAGAGGTAATGTGCACTTCATTTTATTTCAATTGTTAGATTAAACGATTACAACTAGTCACTAGTAGTGAATTATACATGTTGCTTAATTTTGAATTATGCAATCAGTTGTCTAGATCATGACATCCTATAAAAATCGTGCCGAATTTTTATGTTCCTAAACTATAAATGTTTATATTTTTTTTAAAATAAAAAATTCCTAAATTGATAAATGATTAAGAACCTAACATCTTAAGACCGAAACTAAAGATTGTCCAATTAACTATCCAGATCACACAAAATCTATTAATATAGTGTTAATTCAAGTCATGTGGCAAATTTACAGGTCACATAAAATATTTAAATAGGGTTGTCAAGACGTGTCAAGATCAGACAATACATGTGCAGCCCAGATAATTACTTCCACTAACTAGAGAAAACTCCCCATACATACTTGTAAAATACGTATTGTGGGATTCAAACCCTTAACCACCAGGTGTGGAAGTGAGGTGCATCGTCATCTCTGTTCAAATGCCTAAACTAACAGGTGATTGAGAACCAAACAATACATGTTAAAATTGTGAATTCAAATGCTACAGTTTTGTTTTTTGTTTGAACTGTTATAAAACGGTTCTGTGTATGAATATGGTTAAATGCTATAAAATGGTTGGTTTTAATTGTTTTTAAATTGATTTTATAGTTATGATTTTCTAATCCGGCCTATAAATAGAGGCTTTGCCTCATTCACAAAGCACAACAACAACAACTTGATAAACAAAGTTCTCAGAAAAAAGTTTTTAAAAGAATTTCTTGAGTGTTCTTTGTAAGTATTCCGAGCAATTCTTTAAAAGGTTTGAGTATTCAATTCCGGTTCTTCTTTGTGCAAAGAAGTTCCGAGACAGAAGTGATTCTAGGCTGTTTTATCTTGGGGACGACGTGGCAACTTTGGAACTGCTTGCACAATCAGGACAGAGAGCGACATTGTCCACGACTCAACCATTTTCTAGGTTTTCCTGCACTAACAAAATTTTGTTTATTGAAATATCTTCTAGCTGCAATTGTTTTATTTAAATATTTTCCAGCAATTATTTAAATACCTCTATCTATCTTTTTCTCTTCTTCTACTTCTTCGATTTCTTCAATTTCAAATCTGTTAGATAGATACACGTAAGAACATCAAACTTTATTTACTGTTCACCTACTATAACGCATGCATGCACTACTTCTTCTTCAAGCGACGTTGATTTCTTCAATTTCAAATCTGTTAGATAGATACACGTAAGAACACCAAACTTTAACGCACTACTTCACTGAGCCGTCTCTTCTTCATCTCCTTATAATTCGCATCAACATTTCCACTCCATTGATTTTTTGATATATATTTTTTTTTTAAAAAAACAAGCGTTTGATCGAAACAATGGCTGCGAAGAAGAAGTTGAATAGTGGAGTAGAGATTGTATTAGTACTGGTTCTGCTAACTTGCGCGCCATCGCTCATTCACTCGGCTGATGATAATCGGCTTCTGGTGAACATGACTCTGGTTCCAAACTCCACTGCCTCTGCTCTTGGTGCCTGTAAGTTTCTTCTTCGATCAAAAGTTAAACTTATCGTTTTTATATATATTATTTTTATGAAAAAACGAAACGTTTCGTGCATGCTCTGCTCAGTTTGCTTAGATGGGAGCTTGCCTGCATATCATCTGCACAGAGGATTCGGCGCTGGAGCACGCAACTGGCTGCTACAATTTGAGGTATTTTCGTAATTTTGGTAAGAGTAAATAATTCAATAAATAAAAAATTAAAAAAATAAAAAGTTGGAATTGAAGTCAAAAGAAAACAACAAATGACTGCTTTGTTGTCCAGTAATAATTGGCCACGTCATCGCTTCTCTCGGTATTGACTATTTAAGGTTAATATGGAGTCTTGATTGATTCTGTGTTGCGGGTTCCTCTGTTTTGTTTCAGTTTTTGTTTCAGTTCTTGCGTTTGGTTGTAGGGGTTTTTGTTGTTCTTGGGTGTCTTTGTTGCCTTTTGTTTTGTTTGGGTGGCTGCCGGTGGCCCTGCCTTGGCCTACTGTGTTCTGTTTCTTTGCCTTTTGGCTTTTCAATATTTGAGCTTCTTTCAAAAAAAAATGATTACTAGACGTGAAATTAATTAGATTATTTTATTATGTATTTTTATTGAATTTTGTATCAGGTTTTTTATTTTTATTTATTTATTTTTTTTAGAGGAAAGATTGATACTAATAATATGTATACAAATATAAAAGTATAATATTAAACAAAATTGATTGTTTTATTATAATTACTATTATTATTTACATGGGTGGATGTATTTAATTTACAAAACTATAAACTGGATTCTATATCTCAATTAGTTAATTGAGTAGGTTCTAAATTATTTTCGTGTCAAATGTCAATAATGGTTCAATTCAATTTCAATATGTACTTCAAAATATGTAATATTCACTAGGTGTAAAATTAATGATCCTTAATTTTGAAGTTATTATAACTATTGTTACTGTGATGTTACTAGGGTGGTGGGTGGTGCAATAATATACCATCATGTTTGGATAGAGCTAAAAGTCG
This sequence comes from Acer saccharum, assembly GCA_030490815.1. Lineage (NCBI taxonomy): Eukaryota > Viridiplantae > Streptophyta > Magnoliopsida > Sapindales > Sapindaceae > Acer > Acer saccharum. The sequence continues at coordinate 62,523,121 of CM059866.1, read as the reverse complement.
CCGTGGATCGACAAGTTTAATGGCAAAGTGGCTGGTCTTTTCTGGTATTTTAAGCAACAATGCCTCTCTTAATCCAGGTAATTAAATTCATTTCTAATAACTTAATTTCATCTAAATTCATTGGCCACATAACATGGAAATGTAAATGTAATTTCAGTGGTTTGCACATTCGACCCAATTTGTATTTGATTTACTCGTGCAAGTAGCAGAATTTGTATTTGATTTTCGGGAAATCATCAACGTGAATTTTTTTCTAAAAAAAATCTATCACTTTATATGTGTATTGACATATATGTCCCTCAATGTTCTCCATTGCTCATTTTCACGTGAATAACCATACTATTATCGACGGCCAAAAGAATTATTCATTGGCACTTTCTACCTACCAGGTTCAGGAATGGAAAAATAATAATATTGATAATAATAATACTTTCTTCTTAGTTCTGATTTCTTGCTTTTGTTTTCTTTTTCATGGGTATTAATTAATATGATTTTCTAATTATAAATCAGATTTTTACAACTGGAATCGTGTAAAGATTAGATATTGTGATGGAGCCTCTTTTGCTGGAAACGCCACATTCCACGATGGGGTAATTCTCTCTCTATAATTTCATTAAAAGAAGCACCTGGCAATGTCTTAGGTTTGTATTATATATTAAAACAAAAAAACAAAAAACACGCCTGCCCATGTCATTTAATTTATCAATTACTTGGAAAAAAAATTCAACATGCCTGCCCATCCATTAACATCATGTCATATGATATGATATGATTTTAATGGTCGGATGCATTGGGTGAGTTTACGGGCTCCTTTTCCAAATAAAATGATAAATGATATTAATCAACGACTTATTTGATGTTGTGCTTCACAGGGAATTAAAGACCATCTATTGTTGTTGTCAATTTTTAATAACCACTAATGAATTTTGTGTAAATGAACGACAGAAGTCATTACTTTATTTCAGAGGTCAAAAAATCTGGCAAGCTATCCTTACTGATCTTCTACCTAAAGGATTGGCAAATGCTGAAAAGGTACATATAAATTTTCATACATATCTATGCATGAATTGCAACAACTTGACTCATATTTGATCATATGATATCATCAATCATGTCCCCTTATCCATGTAATATAATTATACATAGATTGAAATTTATCAGGCGCGGGATCCCGTACCTGATCAATGCCGGTCTTTGACATTTGACAAGGGCTTGAACCATTGAGTTGATCTCTTTTTCTTAGGCTTTGCTTTCAGGTAGCTCTGCTGGGGGTTTAGCAGTGTTTTTGCATTGTGACGATTTCATTAATTTCTTACCAAGGACTGCTAGTGTCAAATGCTTGAGTGATGGTGGATTTTTCTTGGATGTGTAGGTCTTTTTTTAGTTTAGTTGATCATTATTCAGAAGAAATTTTTTTTTTAACAAAAAGAAATTTACTCCACCTTTTATGCTGCTCATTTTGCAGAAGTGACATTGCTTTGAACCACACTATGAGGTCCTTCTACAAAAATCTTGTACAACTACAGGTACACATTTCTTCTATATATATATATATATATGAATTACCACATAAGTCTCTGGTGTGTTTCTTGAATCATAGTCCATAGATGTTATATTAACACGAGAAAAACGTATGTATGTTCCAGGGGGTAGAACAGAATTTAAATCCGAACTGCACCAAATCCCTTGACGATCCGGAACTGGTATGACTTTTCGCCTTGCTAGCTACCGCATTGTTGGCTCATCAAGCCAAATGGTTTTGACTTTAATTCTATGTTTGTGCAGTGCTTCTTCCCACAGTATGCATTGAAGTATATCGAAACACCATTTTTCGTTTTGAACTCAGCATATGATGTGTTCCAAGTAAATTTCTTTTGCTTTCTAAACTTTGATGAAATCCTATGACATCCATTTTGTAGATGTAATTGCTGTTAGAGTACTATAATATGTGTAATAATTTCAAAATGTTACAGTTTCATCATGGATTGGCACCGCCTTCTGCTGATAAACGCGGTCACTGGAATCGCTGCAGCTTTGATCCAGCAGCATGTAATGCAAACCAGATAGATGTACTGCAAGGTTCTAATCAAGTCCCTCTTGAATTTATAAATGATTTGTCGTATCTTCAGACTTCAGCTCTCCTACTACTCCAGTATTTGTAATGATTTTTTATTTTTTTTCTTCGTTCTTTCAGGTTTCCGGAATGACATGCTTGCAGCTTTGCCCTCAAGACTTGACGGGATGTTTATAAATTCATGCTTTGCTCATGGCCAAAGTGAGTCGCAGGACACATGGTTTGCGGATGATTCTCCAAGAATACATGATAAGGTAACTTATTGCAGATGAGTCCGCTTTCATTTTCAAAGTTACTTCAATTATAATGCATTGATATTATTTTTTCATCCTAGAAGACAAAAATATTCGGACTAGAGCCAATTTGATCATACAAAAATCTTGTCGACTAGTATTACAATCCGATCAGAAGTATTATAATGCTCTGTATAGATGCAATTGTTCGGATTTTACTTTAAGTCCAGTTTTACTGTTTCATAATATTTTGTTAATCAAAAACCATTTCCAGCTGATCGATCATGTACAATTCACATGTCACACTATTATCCACACCTTTCCATTCATAAAAGATACTACCATGACTCTTATTGTTTCGGTTAAAGTACTTAAATACTATTGTTGAGCTAGTGATTAGGTGGTTACCAACATAATATCAGAGCTTGGTTGGTCCAAAAGTATTGGGTACGTTCAAATTCCTCCAAATTCATATATTTGTCTATGCAGTACACGTGAGGGATTGTGTTACTTAAATACAATTTTGAGAACCTGTGTTGTATGATTTATCCAAATTTCACTATATCTTTCGATTTTTCACTGTATCTTTCGAATTTGCAGACCATTGCAGAAGCAGTTGGTGATTGGTACTATAACAGAAGGGTAACCAAGGAGATTGATTGTCCATATCCTTGTGATTCCACCTGCCATAACCTTATACCGTAGATCAATTAATGCACTAATGCCCTCGTGAATTCAAAAACTCCTACCATTGTTGTTGCATTGCACCTCCTCATCATGAGCCACGTTTATCGAAAATGAAACTGATGAAGCCTTGCAGTGCATGTTTCATTGACAGAGAGGAAATACATTGCTAACTAATTCAATGTAGATTTAAAACAGTAAAGAATTCTTGCTAGCTTCTCTACTTCGATCTCCAGGATGAAGCTGTTTTGTGGCTACTTAAAGAAAGTATACCGAAAGGAAGTGCAGACAGTCATTGGATTATATTTATATACTATATTGAATCACAGAGGCAGTTATTCAATTATTATACATTTTATATATTGAATATTTGAATTTATTAATCAATAAGAGTTCACCTTTTGTTTTCTCTATTGATTCGTAATGATATAAAGAATGCAATGCAGCTTTGAAAAAAAAAATTGAAAATTTTTCAGGTACAAAAACAACTTTTTTCTGACTTTATTAAAGATAAAACATTAATAAATAGCAAAATATTAGAAAAAAATAATAATACTTGAATCTGAAAAATTCTCAAATTTTTACTAGGCATATATTTTAATTGATATGTCAAATGAGGAGTTGGGTTTTGTGAACATGTATGATGCATGATGCATAAAACCATAAATCGATCAATCGAATCACCAAAGAACCGAAATAGAGCTAAGAAACTAATAAATTGTGTGAATAGACTAGAGAGTTGTGAGCCTAGAGAGTTGAGAGAGGTTGAAAGAAATCGAATTTGGGCGTTGGTGTCTGGAGAGAAAAACAAGAAATTCTAAATCATTTAGCCATTTAGGTGATATACTGATATGTTTGGAAAAAGAAAAAAAAAAATCAAGATTGGGATTTAAAAAACATTTCTCTTTGGACCTTTGTTTGTCGCGCCATTTTTTATTTATTTTAACTTTTAGGCTTTTATTGATATGGGCATTTTTTGATCTGAAACATTTGGACTACTACTCAAAACAAATATTTCGGCCTTTTATGATTTGGAATAAAACAAAAATGGACCCTTGAACTAATACTAAATATGGCACATTTAAAAAGGACCCGGGCACGGCCGCCCCTCCTGCAAACAGTAAGGTCGGCCCTATCTGGTTTTATGCTAGATGTATTTTTGGATATATATATATATATATATACAGAAATTCTATTATCAGTTCGAACTGATAAAAGTTATATCAGTTCCTTGCATGTGGGCCACTGGATTTAAATACTTTGACTTGGCTGTATGCACTTGTCAGTCAAAGTATTTAAATCCAGTGGCCCACATACAAGGAACTGATATAACTTTTGTCAGTTCGAACTGATAATAGAAAGACTGTATATATATATATATATATATATATAAGAATAATTGAGTTTGAATGAAACACTTGTATGTACGAGAGAGAATTAAAACAAGGGTTATTGACACTAGTCCTACATCAACTTTACGCGAGTTTACATTTTACCCCTTAAACTTTTTTTTTTTTTTTTTTTTTTTGTAGGCATTAAACCCCTTGAACTTTTATTTATTGGCAAAACCTGACTATATATACCCTATCAAACAGGCGTTCAAAGGGCAATAAACTAAATTGTTTACCAATAAATGAGAGTTTAGAGGGTTTAATGTTTAAAAAAAAAAGATCAATGGGTAAAATGCAAACTCGTGTAATGTTCAGGGAGGACTAGTGCTAATAACCCTCAAAACAATACAAATCTTAACCATGTGATATTTTTCATGCTTAGTTGTCACTAGATTTAAAAATTCCTAGCAAAAAATCAAACTAGAGGAGTGCTACCTTTTTAAACTCACTCCTCTAATATATATTTTTTTTCTTTTGAATCAATTCCCTAACTAAGCCTTACACACTAAAACACATGCTTACACGTTAAAAGGATGCTAAAGTACATGCTTATACGCTAAAATACATGTTGAAATGTAAATTTCAACGTATAAAATTGTTGGGAGTCGAAATCGATTGAATTTCGTTTTTCACCAATGACTTTCTCTCTCTTCCAATTTTTTCAATAACTTTCTCTCTAACTTGCAACTTACCCTCTCTAATTTCCAACTTTCTCTATCTCTCAATTTTCTCAATAACTCTTTCTCTCTGATTCTCAACTCTTTCTCTCTTATAAATTCCTCAATAATTCTCTCTCTATCTCAAGATCTATTTTCATTTCCTCCATTTTTTGCGAGTTTTAAATTTTATATGATAAACTCTTTCAATTGTAAAAAACGAAAATATGATAAAAAAACAATCAAAGTATTGAGAATGAATAAATTTTTTTCATCAAATATTAAAATAATTCATGGTTTTTGAGAACGGGGAGCTATTTGAACCTATGACCTCATGGCGTAAGTATGATGGTATAGTCGTATAACATCGAACCAATCTCATATCGACCAACTAAGTTGGGCCCATCTTGGCAGTGATAGATTCATAACAACAGAAAACATCAAAAGGGAATTAGAAGTCAATACATGCAATTTCATGAAAGGACAAATCCTGTAATTTCCACCGCCACCAATACCACATCCAACCACAAGCCCAACTCTAGCCACCATTTCCACAACCCGCTAACACAAAAACAGGCAGCACCACCACCACCGACTATCCATTTGAAATTACAATATTGCCCTCCCATTATTTATAAAACAAAACAAAAAAACAAAATGCAAAGCCCATTATTTAAAGTTAGCGGTGGGGTGTGCACGTGTTGGGCCCAAACGACGACGACATCAATTTCTCTGCACACAGTGTCGACATCTCTATTCATTACTGGTAGTCAAGGCTGATTCTGATGGTTGTATTCGTGGAGCTTCAGGTTGGTCTCATCAAAATATTTAATCTTGGTTATACATTTGTATTTTTGAACAATGATGTTTTAGTCTGAATTTGATGGAATTTTTTTTCAATTCTTTGTGGAAGGATAGACTCGAGAATGTTTAATTCCTTTTCAGATAGCCTGGCAAAGATGGGGTCGAATAGTTCAGGGGACTTTGTGGAGTGGGGAGATTGTTGATTTTCCTTGTTGTTTGTGGTTAGGCTGTTTTTTGTTGTTTTTTTTGGCCTTTTCTGTTGTTTCTCTGGTGTTGCAGCTGGTTTATTTCTGGTTTCTTGGTGTTGTATTTGTGGGTTGTGTGCTAATATGTTTTAGTTTTTCTGGTTGGTTGTTTGTTGGTTGCGTTTTGGTGGGTTGTTTTAGCTGGGCCACTTGTCCTGTGCTCCTTTGCTCTGTTTTGGCGTTGTGCCTGCCTTTAATAAAGCCTTATGTTTCAAAAAAAAAAAAAAATTCTTCATTGAAGAACCCTTCCGGTGAAGGGCATGTGGGTTATAAAATGGTATATGAGTTCTTTACGGACACATTGACTTCTCGGTTGAAGGTAAGCTGTTTTCAAATTTCAATTAATGGTGATTCGTTGATTGCCTGGAAACTTCAGGCTGCATTCTTTGATTGCAAACTTTATTTACTGAGATAGGCCAATGAATTAACATTTCTGTCTCCACCTTTTATTGTCTTCTTGGCAGAAAGAAAGATTGAAAAAGGCTATAAAGCAGCTCGATGAATTTGACAAGGTTATCGAAATGCGGCTAGTTAGTTTAGTTTAAACGTATTAGAATACAAAAGGTTATCGTTCTCTACATATATGTATCTGCACCATATACTTGAAAATATTACAGGTTCGAGTTATACGACCCACAGAATACAAAAGTTTTTGATAGATCTATTCACTTCATCTTTAGCTTTAAAGTTGTGGTAAGCATGATACTCACATAGTCCGGCGATATTGTAAATTATTGTTGCATTCCTCATGGGAAAGAATTATCTTTGCTTCCCTTTTACTGATAGATTTGTATTTTCTCCCTTATTGCCTTTATACAGCCTTGATTATGCAGACATTAATTTTTTTTAGAGCTATAATGACAAAGGGCCTATCGTAGCTAGATGTTGTGGCATGGTATGATGGAGAAGTATGGAGGGTTGCACTAGACACACAGAGTCTCGAGGATGAGCCAGATCATGGGAAACTTGCTGACTTTGCACCTCTTACTAATTATAGGTATATATGATTGATGTTGATAATATTACGTTCTTAAAAATTTATTCATCCAGAGTAGTGGGATGATGTTGATCATATAGTATTTTATGCTGGAAAACATTAACATTCATGTGACATTGTAAGTATCATTCAATGTTTTAAAATGCTTTATATTTGTTGTATGTAAAAGAAACCTGTCCTCTTACTTGCCAAGTTGCCAATGAAGCACCTGGATTTGATTATTGATAAAAGAAAAGTAGAAGGGCATGCTGGTTCGTGGTTGAGTGAAACTGATATAGTATAGCTAGTTTAAGTATGATATTAGGTTTCTGTTGAGTTGCGGTGATTCTTCCATTTTCAGACAATCAATTACTGTTTAATGTTGTATACTTGATCTATGAAGAGGTATAAAACAGGTCAAAATTTCTTAAAGGTTCTGTATTTGTGTTGTGATATTACCATATAGTGAGTCTTTGAGATAGAATGCTACAAGTAATGAGAGACAAATAAAGGAATGAAATTAAGAGGAACTCGTCTCCTTGCAAGATTCTTAAAACAAAATAAATAAAATGAAACATGAAGCGGCTGGCACTCATTGCGTGTGTAAGTTGCATATGTAAAAGTTATTTCTCTTCAGAAGACTTGTTTAAACTTATTAGTGCAGAGAAGCCAAATACGATGGATCCTATAAGGGCTTTCGGTGGTATATTGGAGGATAGATATTTATGTATTGGCTCTATTGGAGTGCACTATTGTTAGAACATCGGACTGTCGTGCTTAATGCTGGTAACATTGGCAAGCAGTTTCAGAATTAATGATAATATGTTCTTATTTCAATATTCTTATTTTTTATTTTTTTTTTTTAATGTTACAAATTGTAAATTCTTCCATTTATTTCAATCTTGAATTGTCCGGAAGTTATTAATGAATTAGGTAGTTTTTTTTTTCTTATTCAATTTGAATTTACCTACACAAAAAATGATGTTTACAGGACTGAGCGGAAGTATATTGTTTTTAGCAAATTAGATACATAACTAAATAATCACGAAAATCCTTCCAAACTGATTATCAAAAGTTTCTTTTCTGTGCCTATATACGGAATGAACAACCATAATAACTACAAATTTTACAACCAAAGTTGCATTTTTTTTTCTCCCAGGAATCCAAGATGCAACCTACAAAACAATTATGTCAAAACAGTTTACATTAAAGAACTTGAGATTCTATGTACCTGTTTGATCCCCTTACTAACAATCTAACATGTATTTTATGGAATCCACAATTCAAACAAATATTCGAGATCAAAAAACAACCTATACAAACCAATACAAAGAGAATTCCAATTTCTTTTCAAAAATTTAACAAGTTTTAGACATGAATGTAAGCAAAAATCATTTTATGCACCTTTTGGTTGTCATAAAACATAAAATTAAAAAAAAAAAAATCAATAAAAATTAAAATTCTATCATTTCTCTCCCCATTTGAAGGACTTAATGGTTAATACATTAAATAACAAAACTAAAACAATGCCTGGTTGAAATCAGTTCAATTTTATTTCTTTATAAATTAGTAAGGCAATGGCTCTAAGAAAAAAAAAACCCTAAAATCTAGGGTTGATAAACCGAAAACAACAAATAACAAGCGTCACAACATTTACAGGTGAAATCGAAATATCTAAATAGAATCGAAGATTTGAAACAATTGAACCAAGTTTGAGGTAATTAAAATTAGGCTTTTAGAGAGGATTGTGAAGAGTTCTTGTAAGACCCTTCGTTGATCAACCTGGTTTCTTTTCTCCTTTAGTTGTGTATACAAAGGTGAGTCACGAGTGTGGTAGTATGGTTATTTACGAAACTGTCCCACTATTTTCACTATTATTGTTTTTCTTCTTAAAAAAAATCAAACACCGAACAATCAAGTCGACTAGATGAGGTTGGTCCAATAGTATACCTTTCACACTTACACCATGAGATCGTGGGTTCTAGTACTCCCCTCCCAAAAACACCTCTCTCTTTTTTTTGAACGCTAAAAACTGATTATAAAAAAGGCAAAGACGCCAAAACAGAACAGCCACAAGGAAAGGCAAAGCAGAGAAAAAAGCACGCAGGCAGCATGCCTACAAAACAGGTGTTTTTGTGTAAGGTCAATTTATATAATATTTCAAAAAAAAAAGAAGATAAAAAAAGGTCAATCAAGTTGGGTCTTACAGATCTCCAGAGATCAATCCCTACATGCGCGACCCACATATCTAACTCATAATCAAAGAGGTCAAGCGGTTCAAATATCTACTTACACAAAACACTAGAGAGAAATATTTATGCATATACTAATAAATGTTTATGGGGAGGCTAAACTCCCACCACGAATATGGAAAAGGAAATATACACCATTGAGCTAAGATAAGATGTGTTTTTCACTATTATTGTTCAATTATGGACTTTTTTTTTTTTTTTTTAATCGAGTGAGCAACCAATTCCATCAATTGTGTAAGGGGTCTGAGACTGACACGACCTGACAAGAGTAATTGTACTTAAAACTTTACAATTTAAACACAAATGTGGTATTCCAGTGTTATCACAAATGTGAGAGGGTAAATACCGCCCCACTTTGCTAAATTGGAAGTGCCCAAATGTTTGGAAGTAATTTTTTATTTATTTTTTAAACGGAAAGAGTATCATATTTATTAAAATCGTTACAAGTACCTCTTACAAATGAATCTTTTGACAAATTAGGGGCCTGTTTCTAATGAATTACTGAAATTCGATGAAAACAAAACAAATACTTATAAATGACCATATATGGTTGGCTTAGTGGTATACCTTTGTACCTACATAAAGAGGTTTTTTATTCAAGCCGTGTATCCTTCCTAAATTCTAAATTTATTTTAATATTAAAAAAAAAAAAAAAAAAAAAAAAACCTTAAATTAGCTAAAGGAGTGGTCTTGAAGTACTAGAGTCAGTAGCCTTGTATTGTATTAGTGGCCAGGTTTGTTAAAATCCGTTAAGTTAAGTTCAGTCCATCGAGTTGACGGGCCTAAATGTACTAAGCCCAGCTTATCCAATTGCTGGGCTCAAACATGAGCTGAGCTATAAGGAGACACCAATCCATAAGTGTGAGTCAAGTGTTGGTCCCGACCCGTTTGACACCTCTAATATTCCATTCGCGTTAAAAAAAAAAAAATACCTAACTTAATGCATTCGATGTGATGTGTGGTGCATCATTGTTCGGATTCGTATCTCGATCCTCTCCTAACCTCAATTATTTTCTCATATTTTTAAAGCATATGATTGGTTGTTGATAAAGTGACTATGTAAAACAAATCACATCCTAACCACCCATCCATTGTAATACCTATGTGCTATGAGAACATTGAAAAGTAAGGAAGTGATGAGGTTAGTACTTAGGAGAGGATCCAAATTCTTTGGATTTTGCCACGTGTTATGATAGGCTCGCTTTTCGTATTGTTACCAAATTACGATTATCAAAAGATTATTTATATTTAAAAGTTCCTACACAATGTGCTCTAACTAGCAAAAGACTAGTAAAGCGATAAGCGAAGGTATCGTTCCGCAGGGAGGTGGTGTCCGTCAATCGTTTCGAGTTCTAGTGTTTATTGAAAGCGTGTAAATAGAATGCGGATGTGGTGAGAAAGGTGTGTGTGAGGTGTATACATATTGCGGTGTGGTGTGTGTGGAAATGTAAAGAAATGAATGCAAATAAAAACAAAGAGAATATGGATGGGTGAGAATGGTGTTTAAAGAGACAATAATAAAATGGTGGCTAGGAGAGATGTAGGATTATGGTCATACAAGGTAAATGAGTTCAACATACACAAGTGCACACCTAGTTGATTGTTAGACAATTAAGTTCATCCAATTCAGGTTATGGGCTCGTTCTCACGATTAAGGAGTTCCGAAATCAAATCATCTATTATTACGAATCATTTGTTGATTAAGGAAACCAAAATCTATTCTTACTCCCCTATGTGTGGAAGAGCATGTGTCTTAAAGCTAAAGACTCATTAAGCTCATGAACATGTAGCCAAAACCTATCACGACCATGCATAAAACAAGTTTCATCCATTCTTTTAGAGCTAAGTGGGCAAGACTATACCCGGAAGGTCATCCATGGAGGTACAATCCTAACCCACATACACTCAAACCTATCTAACAAGGTATTTCGACCTTCCATCAACGTACACACACAAATAGGATATTTGATTACAACTACTCCTACATTTAAGTTAATCTACTCCTAATCCCATCCATGAACACATATCAATTTCAAATCTCCACACACATGCATATCAAAATAAGAGATATGCAATAATAACAAGAATAAATCAAAACCCAAATGGATTTATAAACAATCATCACATAATTGAGCACAATATAGGTTTACAAATATTTGCCAAGTGGGGTTACACATTTAGAAAACAAGAAATACAAAGAGAAGAGTTTAAAGAGACAACCCTTGAAGATGTGGCCTTCTCCAAGAGTTCCATGCTTGTTAGCTCGAATTTTTGTCCAAGACCTCTCCTTTCTCCTTGCAATCTACTCTGAATATGGTGGAGGATGTGTAGAAAGTGGTGGTGGTGAGCTTCCCATGGAGGAGAACCTCCGTGAGATCTTTGAAAGCCTCTCTCTCTCTTGATTTGGTGAGAAGATGAAGTGTGGGTTGTTGTGTGTGTTCTAGTTTGTAGAGAAGAGAGGAAAGAGGTATTTATATAGTTAGGGAAAGTTTGGGGACGAATTGGGAATGAAAAGTCAGTTTTACCCTTCAAAAATGGCATGCCGCGGTCTTGGCATCAGGTGTGTCCGTGGTTCAGCACGACGGCAGTTGAACCGCGGAAGTTATTGTCACGTGGATGCTGCAGTTGGCCAAGACGGCACTTCAACTGCGGTAAATGGCTTGGAGCTTGGTTGGCCATGGAAGTTTGGAAGGTTTGGAGTTGAGAGAAAAGTGTGCATGGAGGCCATAAAATGGTTGCAAACTCGTCGAAGGGAAGTGCGCCGTCAATCTGGGAAAAACACCGCCAAAAACAAAGCTGGAAAATGTTAGGAACAGCCGGGGCTGAAGTCGGGTCACGTGGGTCTGCAACGAGTTAGTTGGAGGTTGAAGACGACGATGACGTCACGGTGATGCAAGCAACAACGCCCAAAACGCTGCGTTTCATTAATGACCTGTCGCATTGCGCATACTTTTCTGGTGAATTACAATATGGACCCCTAATTTCTCCTTTAATCACAGTTTCTTCAATATGTTTTCCATATTTTCACTTTGACCCCTCATTCTCGAAATGACATAATTGCCCCCATATTTCCCTATTTTCTTCCCTTTAGGTACAAACACCTTCTTTGAGAGACCTTTACCTACACATGGCTCACAAACACATTATATACAAAAATACGCTCGAAAACGAGCACAATAGATATGAAATGGGGGACCTCAAATAGGTGTAAAATAGTCTGATCATGATATTTACGCCACATACAATGTTTAAATGAGAGATGCACCATGCAATATGATATTAGGATGTATAGAATCTCTTCTCCAATCCTATAAGGTTGTTCTTGTCACATTAAAATATATGTAAACAACCAACTATAAAATAATCAAGGCAAAGGTCTGTGCCATTGCTGGTGTGGACGTTATTTCTGGTTATTTGGCTGCTGGTGTTCTTGGTGTAGTGCTGGATTGGAGGCTGTTTGGTTTTGGGTCCTAGGGTTGGGGAGGTGGGTTATGTTTTGTGTCTGTGTTGTGCGTTGTCTTCTTCTGTGTCTGCTGGTTCTTGTTTGTGCTGCCCCTTTCAAATTTCAGCAACAGGGGTGTGTTGTGCTGCTCCTTGTTGCGGTTGTTTGATTTTGTGGCGTGTGCCTTTTGGGTCTCTCTGTTTTGCTGCGGCTTGGCTCTTAAGCCTTCTTAATAAAGTTCTCTTTAATTATCAAAAAAAAAAAAAAAATTATCAATTATGAGAGGTGGGTGCATATGCTTCCAAACCCAATTAATGAAAGCAAATAATATGACTTCCAACACAGTAAAGTATTAAACACAAGAAGAAAGAAAGAAAAAAAACCTTAAGGAGTAGAAAATCTATGAAAATCATCACTGTCCATATGTGACTAATTAGTGGTGAAGGGTGCTCATTCGGTCTGAAAATATTCTACAAACCGCCACCGTAGCAGGTGGTATCATGGGCGGATGTCTTAGAGAGCTGCCTTGGGCTATAGCCCGGACAACCCTCTAGAAAAAAAAAAAATTATATTTTTTTAATTTTAATTTTTATAATTATTAAATTATAGATAATTACCTTGTAAATTTTGAAAATGGTTTCGGGTGGTATAACTCATTTCATTTATCAAGTCTAACTTAAAACCAAAAAATAATAATAAAATTTACAATCAATCACATTTAATAAAAGTATTATTAAATATCTAACCCAACAAGAGTCGAAACATTGTGCTTATTACGTGGTTTTAAAAAATATATAATTCTATGCTTGTTTTGCATATTTCCTTATTTTAAAATATATTTATTAAAAATATGTATTTCCCTAATTTTATTCTAATTGTTTGGTTACATAATTTTGATTCACGTCATTTTATTTTATTTTATTTTTCAAGTATTAAAGACAATACATGTAATCATGAGAAAACTCTCCACACATATTTGTAAAATGTGTATTGTGGGACTCTAACCTCTGACCACCACATATGGAAGGGAGGTATGCTACCATCTTTACTAAGAGGTAATGTGCACTTCATTTTATTTCAATTGTTAGATTAAACGATTTCAACTAGTCATTAGTAGTGAATTATACAAGTTGCTTAATTTTGAATTATGCAATTAGTTGTCTAGATCATGACATCCTATAAAAATCGTGCCGAATTTTTATGTTCCTAAACTATTATGTTTATATTTTTTTTAAAATAAAAAATTCCTAAATTGATAAATGATTAAGAACCTAACATCTTAAGACCGAAACTAAAGATTGTCCAATTAACTATCCGGATCACACAAAATCTAATAATATAGTGTTAATTCAAGTCATGTGGCCAATTTACAGGTCACATAAAAATATTTAATAGGACTGTCAAGACGTATCAAGATCAGACAATACATGTGCAGCCCGGATAATTACTTCCACTAACTAGAAAAAACTCCCCATACATACTTGTAAAATACGTATTGTGGGATTCAAACCCTTAACCATCAGGTGTGGAAGTGAGGTGCATCGTCATCTCTGTTCAAATGCCTAAACTAACAGGTGATTGAGAACCTAACAATACATGTTAAAATTGTGAATTCAAATGCTACAGTTTTGTTTTTTGCTTAAACTGTTATAAAACGGTTCTGTGTATGAATATAGTTAAATGCTATAAAATGGTTGGTTTTAATTGTTTTTAAACAGATTTTATAGTTATGATTTTCTAATCCGGCCTATAAATAGAGGCTTTGCATCATTCACAAAGCACAATAACAACAACTTGATAAACAAAGTTCTCAGAAAAAAGTTTTTAAAAGAAATACTTAGAAAAATTTCTTGAGTGTTCTTTGTAAGTATTCCGAGCAATTCTTGAAAGGGTTTGAGTATTCAATTCCGGTTCTTCTTTGTGCAAAGAAGTTCCGAGACAGAAGTGATTCTGGGTTATTTTATCTTGGGGACGACGTGGCAACTTTGGAACGGTTTGCACAATCAGGACAGAGAGCGACATTGTCCGCGACTCAACCATTTTCCAGGTTTTTCCTGCACTAACAAAATTTTGTTTATTGAAATATCTTCCAGCTGCAATTGTTTTATTTAAATATTTTCCAGCAATTATTTAAATACCTCTACCTATCTTTTTCTCTTCTTCTTCTTCTTCTTCAATTTCTTCAATTTCAAATCTGTTAGATAGATAACGTAAGAACACCAAACTTTATTTACTGTTCACCTACTATAACGCATGCATGCACTACTTCTTCTTCTTCCAGAGACGTCGATTTCTTCAATTTCAAATATGTTAGATAGATACACGTAAGAACACCAAACTTTAACGCACTACTTCACTGAGCCGTCTCTTCTTCATCTCCTTATAATTCGCATCAACATTTCCACTCCATTGATTTTTTGATATATTTTTTTTAAAAAAAAACAAGCGTTTGATCGAAACAATGGCTGCGAAGAAGAAGTTGAATAGTGGAGCAGAGATTGTAGTAGTACTGGTTCTGCTAACTTGTGCGCCGTCGCTCATTCACTCGGCTGATGATAATCGGCTTCTGGTGAACATGACTCTGGTTCCAAACTCCACTGCCTCTGCTCTTGGCGCCTGTAAGTTTCTTCTTCGATCAAAAGTTAAACCTATCATTTTATATATATTATTTTTATGAAAAAACGAAACGTTTCGTGCTTGCTCTGCTCAGTTTGCTTAGATGGGAGCTTGCCTGCATATCATCTGCACAGAGGATTCGGCGCTGGAGCACGCAACTGGCTGCTACAATTTGAGGTATTTTCGTAATTTTGGTAAGAGTAAATAATTCAATAAATTAAAAATAAAAAAAATAAAAAGTTGGAATTGAAGTCAAAAGAAAACAACAAATGACTGCATTGTTGTCCAGTAATAATTGGCCACGTCATCGGTTCTCTCGGTACTGACTATTTTGTCTAAGTTTGTGGACTATGGTCCTTTTTTTTATTGGTCCAGTATTGGCTATATTGGTCTTTCGCGCGAACACTTTTGCTGACCTCCCTTCAACGGAGGTAACCATTACCTCCCTCCTAAATGGATGACATGTGTTCATAGAGAGCTAAATTTTTAGACAATTTTACCTCTCTATAGACACATATCGTGTGTTTGGGAGGGGGTAATGCAGTCGTCTCCTTGAAAGGGGGGTGAGCAAAAATGGACCCGTCTTCTACGGAATGAATGAATGTTTTGTTAAAATCAATACGACATCGTTAAATTAGATATATTGTTTCTTAATTAATTCCATAAAAATAAAAATGATAGACAAACACCACACAATTTTAAATGAGTAATTTAAGGTTAATATGATTACTAGACAAGAAATTAATTATTTTATTTTATTTTGTATTTTTATTGAATTTTGTATCAGTTTTTTTTTTTTTTTTTTAATATATCAGATTGATACTATTTTTTTTAGAGGAAAGATTGATACTAATAATATGTATACAAAAATAAAAAGTATAATATTAAACAAAATTTATTGTTTTATTATAATTACTATTATTATTTACATGGGTGGATGTATTTAATTTACAAAACTATAACTCAATTAGTTAATTGAGTAGGTTCTAAATTATTTTCGTGTCAAATGTCAATAATGGTTCAATTCAATTTCAATATGTACTTCAAATATGTAATATTTACTAGGTGTAAAATTAATGATCCTTATTTACTGTGATGTTACTAGGGTGGTGGGTGGTGCAATAATATACCATCATGTTTGGATAGAGCTAAAAGTCGCCGTGGATCGACAAGTTTAATGGCAAAGTGGCTGGTCTTTTCTGGTATTTTAAGCAACAATGCCTCTCTTAATCCAGGTAATTAAATTCATTTCTAAGAACTTAATTTCATCTAAATTCATTGGCCATATAACATGGAAATGTAAATGTAATTTCATTGGTTTGCACATTCGCCGAATTTGTATTTGATTTACTCTTGCAAGTAGCAGAATTTGTATTTGATTTTCGGGAAATCATCAACGTGAATTTTTTTAAAAAAAAATCTATCACTTTATATTGACATATATGTCCCTCCATGTTCCTGTCACGTTCTCCATTGCTCATTTTCACGTGAATAACCATACTATTATCAACGCCCGAAAGAATTGTTGGCACTTTCTGCCTACCAGGTCTAGGAATGGAAAAATAATAATAATGATAATAATAATACTTTCTTCTTAGTTCTGATTTCTTGGTTTTGTTTTCTTTTTCATGGGTATTAATTAAAAAGATTTTCTAATTATAAATCAGATTTTTACAACTGGAATCGTGTAAAGATCAGATATTGTGATGGAGCTTCTTTTGCTGGAAATGCCACGTTCGACGATGGGGTAATTCTCTCTCTTAATTTCATTAAAAAAAGCACCTGGCAAAGTCTTAGGTTCGTATTATTAAAACAAAAAAACAAAAAACACAGCCTATGTCAATTAATTTATCAATTACTTGGAAAAAAATTTCAACATGCCTGCCCATCCATTAACATCATGTCATATGATATGATATGATTTTAATGGTCAGATGCATTGGGTGAGTTTACGGGCTCCTTTTCCAAATAAAATGATAAATGATATTAATCAACGACTTATTTGATGTTGTGCTTCACAGGGAATTAAAGACCATCTATTGTTGTTGTTAATTTTTAATAACCACTAATGAATTTTGTGTAAATGAACGACAGAAGTCATTACTTTATTTCAAAGGTCAAAAAATCTGGCAAGCTATCCTTACTGATCTTCTACCTAAAGGATTGGCAAATGCTGAAAAGGTACATATAAATTTTCATACATATCTATGCATGAATTGCAACAACTTGACTCATATTTGATCATATGATATCATCAATCATGTCCCCTTATCCATGTAATATAATTATACATAGATTGAAATTTATCAGGCGCGGGATCCCGTACCTGATCAGTGCCGGTCTTTGACACTTGACAAGGGCTTGAACCATTGAGTTGATCTCTTTTTCTTAGGCTTTTCTTTCAGGTTGCTCTGCTGGGGGTTTAGCAGTGTTTTTGCATTGTGACGATTTCATTAATTTCTTACCAAGGACTGCTAGTGTCAAATGCTTGAGTGATGGTGGATTTTTCTTGGATGTGTAGGTCTTTTTTAGTTTAGTTGATCATTATTCAGAAGAATTTTTTTTTTTAACATAAAAAAATTTACTCCACCTTTTATGCTGTTCATTTTACAGAAGTGACATTGCTTTGAACCACACTATGAGGTCCTTCTACAAAAATCTTGTACAACTACAGGTACACATTTCTTCTATATATATATATATATATATATATGAATTACGACATAATTCTCTGGTGCGTTTCTTGAATCATAGTCCATAGGTGTTATATTAACACGAGAAAAATGTATGTATGTTCCAGGGGATAGAACAGAATTTAAATCCGAACTGCACCAAATCCCTTGACGATCCGGAACTGGTATGACTTTTCGCCTTGCTAGCTACTGCATTGTTGGCTCATCAAGCCAAATGGTTTTGACTTTAATTCTATGTTTGTGCAGTGCTTCTTCCCACAGTATGCATTGAAGTATATCGAAACACCATTTTTCGTTTTGAACTCGGCGTATGATGTGTTCCAAGTAAATTTCTTTTGCTTTCTAAACTTTGATGAAATCCTATGACATCCATTTTGTAGATGTAATTGGTGTTAGAGTACTATAATATGTGTAATAATTTCAAAATGTTACAGTTTCATCATGGACTGGCACCGCCTTCTGCTGATAAACGCGGTGACTGGAATCGCTGCAGCTTTGATCCAGCAGCATGTAATGCAAACCAGATAGATGTACTGCAAGGTTCTAATCAAGTCCCTCTTGAATTTATAAATGATTTCTCGTATCTTCAGACTTCAGCTCTCCTACTACTCCAGTAGTTGTAATGATTTATTATTTTTTTTCTTCGTTCTTTCAGGTTTCCGGAATGACATGCTTGCAGCTTTGCACTCAAGACTTGACGGGATGTTTGTAAATTCATGCTTTGCTCATTGCCAAAGTGAGTCGCAGGACACATGGTTTGCGGATGATTCTCCAAGAATACATGATAAGGTAACTTGTTGCAGATGTGTCTGCTTTCATTTTCAAAGTTACTTCAATGACAATGCATTGATATTATTTTTTCATCCAAGATGACAAAAATATTTGGACTAGAGCCAATTTGATCATACAAAAATCTTGTCGACTAGTATTACAATCTGATCAGAAGTATTATAATGCTCTGTATAGATGCAATTGTTCAGATTTTACTTGAAGTCCAGTTTTACTGATTTCATAACATTTTGTTAATCAACATCTATTTCCAGCTGACCTATCACATACAATTCACATGTCACACTATTATCCACACCTTTCCATTCATAAAAGATACTACAATGACTCTTATTGTTACGGTTAGAGTACTTAAATACTATTGTTGAGCATGGTTAGTGGTTACCAACATAATATCGGAGCTTGGTTGGTCCAGAAGTATTGGGTTCAAATTCCTCCAAATTCATATATTTGTCTATGCAGTACACGTGAGGGATTGTTTTGCTTAAATACAATTTTGAGAACCTGTGTTGTGTGATTTATCCAGATTTCACTATATCTTTCGATTTTTCACTGTATCTTTCGATTTTACAGACCATTGCAGAAGCAGTTGGTGATTGGTACTATAACAGAAGGGTAACCAAGGAGATTGATTGTCCATATCCTTGTGATTCCTCCTGCCATAACATTATACCGTAGATCAATTAATGCACTAATGCCCTCGTGAATTTGAAAACTCGTACCATTGTTGTTGCATTGCACCTCCTCATCACGAACCACGGTTATCGAAAATGAAACTGATGAAGCCTTGCAGTGCATGTTTCATTGACAAAGAGAACATACATTGCAAATTAATTCAATGTAGATTTAAAACAGTAAAGAATTCTTGCTAGCTTCTCTACTTCGATCTCCAGGATGAAGCTGTTTTGCGGCTACTTAAAGAAAGTATACCGAAAGGAAGTATAGACAGTACGTCATTGGATTACATTTATATACTATATTGAATCACAGAGGGAGTTATTCAATTATTATATACGTTTTATATATTGAATATTTGAATTTATTAATCAATAAAAGTTCACCTTTTGTTTTCTCTATTGATTCGTAATGATATAAAGAATGCAATGCAGTTTTGAAAAAAAAAAAAAAATTTGAAAATTTTTCAAGTACAAAAACAACTTTTTTCCGACTTTATTTTTTTTTAAAACAGCAAATATATTAAGGGCACAAGAGGCCACAGAAAAACCCAAAAGGGAGACTAACAATACCACGGCAACCAAGACCCAGCAAAGAAGAAAGCAACAACGAAAGAAACAACAGAGACAAAAATAGAGGAAAAAGAAAACAAAAACGGAGAAGCAGCTGCAGCACGGCAGCAACACGACTTAGAGATCGCCCCAAATCACAAAGTCACCAACGTTGAGAGAGCCTTTTTTTTTCCGACTTTATGAAAGATAAAACATTAAAAAATAGCAAAATATTAGAAAAAAATTAATAATACTTGAATCCGAAAAATTCTCAAATTTTACTAAGCATATATTTTAATTGAAATGTCAAATGAGGAGTTGGGTTTTGTGAACATGTATGATGCATGATGCATAAAACCATAAATCAATCAATCGAGTCATCAAAGAACCAAAATAGAGCTAAGAAACTAATAAATTGTGTGAATAGACTAGAGAGTTGTGAGCCTAGAGAGCTGAGAGAGGTTGAAAGAAATCGAATATGGGAGTTGGTGGCAGGAGAGAAAAACAAGAAATTCTAAATCATTTAGCCATTTAGGTGATATACTGATATGTTTGGAAATGAAAAAAAAAAAAAAATCAAGATTGGGCTTTAAAAAACATTTCTCTTTGGACCTTTGTCTTTCGCGCCATTTTTTTTATTTTTTATTTTATTTTAGGCTTTTATTGATATGGGCCTTTTTTGATCTGAAACATTTGGAGTACTACTCAATGCAAATATTTCGGCCTTTTATGATCTGGAATAAAACAGAAATGGGCCCTTGAACTAATACTAAATATGGCATATTTAAAAAGGACCCGAGCACGGTCGCCCCTCCTGCCAAACTGTAGGGTCGGCCCTATCTAGTTTTATGCTAGATGTATTTTTGGATATATATACATATATATATATAAGAATAATTGAGTTTGAATGAAACACTTGTATGTATGAGAGAGAATTAAAACAAGGGTTATTGACACTAGTCCTACTTTAACTTTACGCGAGTTTGCATTTTACCCATTGAACTCTTTTTTTGTAGGCATTAAACCACTTGAACTTTCATTTATTGGCAAAACCTGACTGTAGATACCCCTTCAAACAGGATGTTCAAAGGGCAATAAACTAAATTTTTTACCAATAAATGAGAGTTTAGAGGGTTTAATGTCTAAAAAAAAAGATCAATGGGTAAAATGCAAACTCATGTAATGTTCAGAGAGGACTAGTGCTAATAACCCTCAAAACAATACAAATCTTAACCATGTGATATTTTTCATGCTTAGTTGTCACTAGATTTAAAAATTCCTAGCAAAAAATAAAACTAGAGGAGTGCTACCTTTTTAAACTCACTCCTCTAATATATTTTTTTTTTTCTTTTGAGTCAATTCCCTAACTAAGCCTTACACACTAAAATACATGCTTACACGTTAAAAGGATGCTAAAGTACATGCTTATATGCTAAAATACATGTTGAAATGTAAATTTCAACGTATAAAATTGTTGGGAGTCGAAATCGATTGAATTTCGTTTTTCACCAATGACTTTCTCTCTCTTCCAATTTTTTCAATAACTTTCTCTCTAACTTGCAACTTACCCTCTCTAATTTCCAACTTTCTCTATCTCTCAATTTTCTCAATAACTCTTTCTCTCTGATTCTCAACTCTTTCTCTCTTATAAATTCCTCAATAATTCTCTCTCTATCTCAAGATCTATTTTCATTTCCTCCATTTTATGCGAGTTTTAAATTTTACATGATAAACTCTTTCAATTGTAAAAAAACGTAAATATGATAAAAAAACAATCAAAGTATTGAGAATGAATAATTTTTTTTCATCAAATATTAAAATAATTCATGGTTTTTGAGAACGGGGAGCTATTTGAACCCACGACCTCGTGGCGTAATTATGATGGTATAGTCGTATAACATCGAACCAATCTCATATCGACCAACTAAGTTGGGCCCATCTCGGCAGTGATAGATTCATAACAACAGAAAACATCAAAAGGGAATTAGAAGTCAATACAATTTCATGCAAGGACAAATCCTGTAATTTCCACCGCCACCAATACCACATCCAACCACAAGCCCAACTCTAGCCACCATTTCCACAACCCGCTAACACACAAACAGGCAGCACCACCACCACCACCACCACCGACTATCCATTTGAAATTACAATATTGCCCTCCCATTATTTATAAAACAAAACAAAAAAACAAAATGCAAAGCCCATTATTTAAAGTTAGTGGTGGGGTGTGCACGTGTTGGGCCCAAACGACGACGACATCAATTTCTCTGCACACAGTGTCGACGTCTCAATTCATTACTGGTACTCTGGTAGTAAAGGTTGATTCTGACGGTTGTATTCGTGGAGCTTCAGGTTGGTCTTATCAAAATCATTTAATCTTGGTTACACATTTGTATTTTTGAACAATGATGTTTTAGTCTGAATTTGATGGAATTTTTTTTCAATTCTTCGTGGAAGGATCGACTCGAGAATGTTTAATTCCTTTTCAGATAGCCTAGCAAAGATGGGGTCGAATAGTTCAGGGGACTTTGTGGAGTGGGGAGATTGTTGATTTTCCTTGTTGTTTGTGGTTAGGCTGTTTTTTGTTGTTTTTTTGGCCTTTTCTGTTGTTTCTCTGGTGTTGCAGCTGGTTTATTTCTGCTTTCTTGGTGCTGTATTTGTGGGTTGTGTGCTAATATGTTTTAGTTTTTCTGGTTGGTTGTTTGTTGGTTGCTTTTTGGTGGGTTGTTTTAGCCGGGCCTCTTGTCCTGTGCTCCTTTGCTCTGTTTTGGTGTTGTGCCTGCCTTTAATAAAGCGTTTTGTTTCAAAAAAAAAAAATCTTCGTTAAAGAACCCTTCCGGTGAATGGCATGTGGGCTATAAATGGTATTTGAGTTCTTTACGGACACGTTGACTTCTCGGTTGAAAGTAAGCTGTTTTCAAATTTCAATTAATGGTGATTCGTTGATTGCCTGGAAACTTCTGGCTGCATTCTTTGGTTGCAAACTTTATTTACTGAGATAGGCCAATGAATTAACATTTCTGTCTCCACCTTTTATTGTCTTCTTGGCAGAAAGAAAGATTGAAAAAGTGGGACCAGGAAAACCAGGAGGCAATCGCCAAGGCTATAAAGCAGCTCGATGAATTTGACAAGGTTATCGAAATGCTGCTAGTTAGTTTAGTTTAAACGTATTAGAATACAAAAGGTTATCGATCTCTACATATACGTATCTGCACCATATACTTGAAAATATTACAGGTTCGAGTTATACGACCCACAGAATACAAAAGTTTTTGATAGATCTATTCACTTCATCTTTAGCTTTAAAGTTGTAGTAAGCATGATACTCACATAGTTCGGCGATATTGTAAATTATTGTTGCATTCCTCATGGGAAAGAATTATCTTTGCTTCCCTTTTATTGCTAGATTTGTATTTTCTCCCTTATGGCCTTTATGCAGCCTTGATTATGCAGACATTAAATTTTTTTAGAGCTATGATGACAAAGGGCCTATCGTAGCTAGATGTTGTGGTATGGTATGATGGAGAAGTATGGAGGGTTGCACTAGACACACAGAGTCTCGAGGATGAGCCAGATCATGGGAAACTTGCTGACTTTGCACCTCTTACTAATTATAGGTATATATGATTGATGCTGACAATATTACGTTCTTAAAAATTTATTCATCCAGAAGTAGTGGGATGATGTTGATCATATAGTATTTTATGCTGGAAAACCTTAACATTCATGTGACATTGTATGTATCGTTCAATGTTTTAAAATGCTTTATATTTGTTGTATGTAAAAGAAACCTGTCCTATTACTTGCCAAGTTGCCAATGAAGCACCTGAATTTGATTATTGATAAAAGAAAAGTAGAAGGGCATGCAGGGGTTGTTCTTGTTGGCTTTGGCCTTGTTTAATGAATTTGCTGTTCAAAAAAAAAAAAAAACTAAACTAAAACAAGGCCTGGCTGAAATCAGTTCAATTTTATTTCTTTATAAATTAGCAAGGCAATGGCTCTAAGAAAAAAAAAACCCTAAAATCTAGGGTTGATAAACTGAAAACAACAAATAACAAGCGTCACAACAACATTTATAGGTCAAATCGAAATATCTAAATAGAATCGAAGATTTGAAACAATTGAAGTAAGTTCGAGGTAATTAAAATTAGGGTTTTAGAGAGGATTGTGAAGAGTTCTTGTAAGACCCTTCGCTGATCAACCTGGTTTCTTTTCTCCTTTAGTTGTGTATACAAAGGCAAGTCACGAGTGTGGTAGTATGGTTATTTACGAAACTATCCCACTATTTTCACTATTTTTGTTTTTCTTCTTAAAAAAAATCAAACACCGAACAATCAAGTCGACTAGATGAGGTTGGTCCAATGGTATACCTCTCACACCTACACCATGAGATCGTGGGTTCCAGTACTCCCCTCCCAAAAAAACCTAGAATTTATATAATATTTCAAAAAAAAAAAAAAGGTCAATCAAGTTAGGTCTTACAGATCTCCAGAGATCAATCCCTACATGCGTGACCTAGATATCTAACTCGTAATCAAAGAGGTCAAGCGGTTCAAATATCTACTTACACAAAACACTAGAGAGAAATATTTATGCATATACTAATAAATGTTTATGGTGAGACTAAACTCCCACCATGAATATGGAAAAGGAAATATACATCATTGAGCTAAGATAAGATGTGTTTTTCACTATTATTGTTCAATTATGGACTTGCTTTGTTTTTTGTTTTTTGTTTTTATTAATCAAGTGAGCAACCAGTTCCATCAATCGCGTAAGGGGTCTGAGACTGACATGACCTGACGAAAGTAATTGTACTTAAAAGTTTACAATTTAAAGACAAATGTGGTATTCCAGCCTTATCACAAATGTGAGAGGGTAAATACCGCCCCACTTTGCTAAATTGGAAGTGGCCGAATATTTGGAAGTAAATAATTTTTTTTTTTTTAATGGAAAGAGTATCATATTTCTTAAAATCGTTACAAGTACCTCTTATAAATGAATCTTTTGAAAAATTTGCAGCCTATTTCTAATGAATTACCAAAATTCGAAGAAAACAAAACAAATACTTATAAATGACCATATATGGTTGGCTTAGTGGTAACCCAGGTGATGCAGGTATTGGTGGGGTTCTCAGAAATTCATGTGGTAAGGTTGTGTGTGTGTTTTCGGCTTATGTGGGATTTGAAGATGCAATAACAGCTGAAGTTCTTGCGATCCACAGAGCGTGTCTTTTGATATCTTCTAAGCCGAATTTAGCTGGTCGATTCATTACTATCTTTAGCGATTCGAAGTCAGCTGTCTCTTGGGCTAACGGCAAGGATTTTGGTAGTTTCAAGCTAGTCAATTTGATTTTTGACATCAGAAATGCTTTGCAGAGTCTGGTTGGCCTCTCGGTTTGTTTCAAGCATAGGGAATCAAATTCCTTTGCGGATAGTTTGGCGAAAGGAGGTTCTAGCAATAGTGGGGATAGGCTTGAGTGGAGTGACGAATGATAGGTTGTGTTCAGTTTTGTTTCAGCTGTTTCTGTTCTGGAGTTGGTGTATCCTGTTCTGCAGTGTTGGTTTTGTTTTCGTTAGTGTTGCTTTTCTTTTTCTGGCTTTGCTGTGTTAGTTTGGGTCAGGTCCTCTGATTTGGTTTTGGCATGAAGCTTGTTTGGTAAAGTTTTTGTTTGATTGTCGTTGTGTTGCGATCTTTGGAGGAGAATCTCTATGCTGTTATGCTAGCTAAGAGGGTCTAATGGTAGGGTGGAGAGTCTCATTTGGGATTTGTAATTCTGGCCTTTGTTTGATGGGTTGTCTGTTTTGAGCTTTGTTGTGAGGGTGATTGGCACGGATTGCTGTTTGTTTGTTGTTCTCTTTGTTGCCTTTATGGCTTTTCTAATAAATTTTTCTACCGTTTCAAAAAAAAAAAAAAAGTGGTATACCTTTGTACCTACACAAAGAGGTTTTTTATTCGAGCCGTGTCTCCTTCCTAAATTCTAAATTTATTTTAATATATATATATATATTTTAAAAAAAAAGAAACTTAAATTAGCTAAAGAAGTGGTCTTGAAGTACTAGAGTGAGTAGCCTCTGTATTGCATTAGTGGCCAGGTTTGTTAAAATCTGTTAAGTTTAGTCCATCGGGTTGACGGGCCTAAATGTACTAAGCCCAGCTCATCCAATTGCTAGGCTCAAACATGAGCTGAGCTATAAGGAGACACCAATCCATAAGTGTGAGCCAAGTGTTGGTCCCGACCCGTTTGACATTTCTAATATTCCATTCGCATTAAAAAAAAAAAAATACCTAACTTAATGCATTCGATGTGATGTGTGGTGCATCATTTGTTCGGATTTGTATCTCGATCCTCTCCTAACCTCAGTTATTTTCTCATATTTTTAAAGCATATGATTGGTTGTTGATAAAGTGACTATGGAAAACAAATCACATCCTAACCACCCATCCATTGTAATACCTATGTGCGGTGAGAACATTGAAAAGTAAGGAAGTGATGAGGTCAGGACTTATGAGAGGATCCAAATTCTTCGGATTCTGCCACTAGGTATGCAAATTTTGTCGGATTCTGCCACGTGGTATGATAGGCTCGCTTTTCGTGTCGTTACCAAATTGTGATTATCAAAAGATTATTTATATTTAAAAGTTCCTACGCAATGTGCTATAACTAGCAAAAGACTAGTAAAGCGGTAAGCGAAAGTATCGTTCCGTAGGGAGTTCTAGTGTTTATTGAAAGCATATAAATAGAATGCGGATGTGGTGAGAAAGGTGTGTGAGAGGTGTATGCATATTGCAGTGTGGTGTGTGTGGAAATGTAAAGAAAAGAATGCAAATAAAAACAAAGGGAATATGGAGAGGTGAGAATGGTGTTTAAAAAGACAAATAATAAAAGGGTGGCTAGGAGAGATGTAGGATTATGGTCATATAAGGTAAATGAGTTCACCATACACAAGTGCACACTTAGTTGATTGTTAGACAATTAAGTTCTTCCAATTCAAGTTATGGACTCGTTCTCACGATTAAGGAGTTCCGAAACTAAATCATCTATTATTACGAATCATTCGTTGATTAAGGAAACAAAAATCTATTCTTACTCCCCTATGTCATGGAAGAGCATGTGTCTTAAGGCCAAAGACCCATTAAGCTTATGAACATGTAGCCAAAACCTATTCTAGCATGGTCTTGCATAAAACAAGTTTCATCTATTCTTTTAGAGCTAAGTGGGCAAGACTATACCCGGAAGGTCATCCATGGAGGTACAATCCTAACCCACATACACTCAAACCTATCTAACAAGGTATTTCGACCTTCCATCAACGTACACACACAAATAGGATATTTGATTACAACTACTCCTACATTTAAGTTAATCTACTCCTAATCCCATCCATGAACACATATCAATTTCCAATCTCCACACACATGCATATCAAGATAAGAGATTATGCAATAATAACAAGATTAAATCAAAACCCAAATGGATTTATAAACAATCATCACATAATTGAGCACAATATAGGTTTACAAATATTTGCCAAGTGGGGTTACACATTTAGAAAACAAGAAATACAAAGAGAAGAGTTTAAAGGAGACAACCCTTGAAGATGTGGCCTTCTCCAAGAGCTCCATGCTTGTTAGCTCGAATTTTGGTCTAAGACCTCTCCTTTCTCCTTGCAATCTACTCTGAATGTGTGGGCTGCTGTGTGTGTTCTAGTTTGTAGATAAGAGAGGATAGAGGTGTTTATATATTTAGGGAAAGTTTGGGGACGAATTGGGCATGAAAAGTTAGTTTTACCCTTTAAAAATGGCATGCTGCATTGCCGCGGTCTTGGCATCAGGTGTGCCGCTGTTCAACAAGACGGCAGTTGGACCGCAGAAGTTACTGTTGCGTGGATGCTGCAATTGGCCAAGACTGCACTTCAGCCGCGGTAAATGGCTTAGAGCTCGGTTGGCCATGGAAGTTTGGAAGGTTTGTAGTTGAGAGAAAAGTGTGCATAGAGGCCATAAAATGGTTGAAAACTGACTGGAGGGAAGTGCGTCGTTGATCTGGGTGGAAAAACTTCAGAAAAGAGGTTGGAAAACGTTAGGAACAACCGGGGCTGAAGTCGGGTGGCGCGCCGGATCGAGTCGGGTCACGCGGGTCTACAATAGGTTAGTCGGAGGTTGAAGACGACGATGATGTCACAGTGATGCAAGCAACAGCGCCCAAAACGCTGCGTTTCATTAATGACGTGTCGCATTGCGCATCCTTTTCTGGTGAATTACAATATGGACCCCTGACTTCTCCCTTAATCACAGTTTCTTCAATATGTTTTCCATATTTTCACTTTAACCCCTGATTCTCCAAATGACATAATTGCCCCCATATTTCCCTATTTTCTTCCCTTTAGGTACAAACACCTTCTTTGAGGGACCTTTACCTACACATGGCTCACAAACACATTATATATAAAAATAAGCTCGAAAACGAGCACAATAGAAATGAAATGGGGGACCTCAAATAGGTGTAAAACAGTCCAATCATGATATTTACGCCACGTACAATGTTTAAATGAGAGATGCACCATGCAATATGATATTAGGATGTATAGAATCTCTTCTCCAATCCTATAAGGTTGTTATTGTCACATTAAAATATATGTAAACAACCATCTATAAAATAATCAAGGCAATTATCAATTATGAGAGGTGGGTGCATATGCTTCTAAACCCAATAAATGAAAGCAAATAATATGACTTCCAACACAGTAAAGTAGTAAACACAAGAAAGAAAGAAAGAAAAAAAACCTTACGGAGTAGAAAATCTATGAAAATCACCACCGTCCATATGTGACTAATCAGTGGTGAAGGGTGCTCAGTCGGTCTGAAAATATTCTACAAACCGCCACCGTAGCAGGTGGTATCATGGGCGGATGTCTTAGAGGGCTGCCTTGGGCTATAGCCCGGACAACCCTCTAGAAAAAAAAAAAAAAAATTATATGTTTTTTAATTT
Source organism: Acer saccharum (assembly GCA_030490815.1). Lineage (NCBI taxonomy): Eukaryota > Viridiplantae > Streptophyta > Magnoliopsida > Sapindales > Sapindaceae > Acer > Acer saccharum. The sequence goes on along the minus strand of CM059866.1, from coordinate 62,494,048 downwards.
TAATTTTTATAATTATTAAATTATAGATAATTAATTACCTTGTAAAATTTTGAAAATGGTTTCGGGTGGTATAACTCGTTTCATTTATCGAGTCTAACTTAAAATCAAAAATAATAATAAAATTTACAATCAATCACATTTAATAAAAGTATTATTAAATATCTAACACAACAAGAGACGAAACATTGTACTTATTACGTGGTTTTAAAAAATATATAATTCTATGCTTGTTTTGCATATTTCCTTATTTTAAAATATATTTATTAAAAATATATATTTCCTTAATTTTATTCTAATTGTTTGGTTACATAGTTTAGATTCACGTCATTTTATTTTATTTTATTTATTTTTCAAGTATTAAAGACAATATATGTAACCGGGAGAAAACTCTCCACACATACTTGTAAAATGTGTACTGTGGGACTCTAACCTCTGACCACCACATATGGAAGGGAGGTGTGCTACCATCTTTACTAAGAGGTAATGTGCACTTCATTTTATTTCAATTGTTAGATTAAACGATTACAACTAGTCACTAGTAGTGAATTATACATGTTGCTTAATTTTGAATTATGCAATCAGTTGTCTAGATCATGACATCCTATAAAAATCGTGCCGAATTTTTATGTTCCTAAACTATAATGTTTATATTTTTTTTAAAATAAAAAATTCCTAAATTGATAAATGATTAAGAACCTAACATCTTAAGACCGAAACTAAAGATTGTCCAATTAACTATCCAGATCACACAAAATCTATTAATATAGTGTTAATTCAAGTCATGTGGCAAATTTACAGGTCACATAAAATATTTAAATAGGGTTGTCAAGACGTGTCAAGATCAGACAATACATGTGCAGCCCAGATAATTACTTCCACTAACTAGAGAAAACTCCCCATACATACTTGTAAAATACGTATTGTGGGATTCAAACCCTTAACCACCAGGTGTGGAAGTGAGGTGCATCGTCATCTCTGTTCAAATGCCTAAACTAACAGGTGATTGAGAACCAAACAATACATGTTAAAATTGTGAATTCAAATGCTACAGTTTTGTTTTTTGTTTGAACTGTTATAAAACGGTTCTGTGTATGAATATGGTTAAATGCTATAAAATGGTTGGTTTTAATTGTTTTTAAATTGATTTTATAGTTATGATTTTCTAATCCGGCCTATAAATAGAGGCTTTGCCTCATTCACAAAGCACAACAACAACAACTTGAAAAACAAAGTTCTCAGAAAAAAGTTTTTAAAAGAATTTCTTGAGTGTTCTTTGTAAGTATTCCGAGCAATTCTTTAAAAGGTTTGAGTGTTCAATTCCGGTTCTTCTTTGTGCAAAGAAGTTCCGAGACAAAAGTGATTCTAGGCTGTTTTATCTTGGGGACGACGTGGCAACTTTGGAACTGCTTGCACAATCAGGACAGAGAGCGACATTGTCCACGACTCAACCATTTTCCAGGTTTTTCCTGCACTAACAAAATTTTGTTTATTGAAATATCTTCTAGCTGCAATTGTTTTATTTAAATATTTTCCAGCAATTATTTAAATACCTCTATCTATCTTTTTCTCTTCTTCTACTTCTTCGATTTCTTCAATTTCAAATCTGTTAGATAGATACACGTAAGAACATCAAACTTTATTTACTGTTCACCTACTATAACGCATGCATGCACTACTTCTTCTTCTTCTTCTTCAAGCGACGTTGATTTCTTCAATTTCAAATCTGTTAGATAGATACACGTAAGAACACGAAACTTTATCGCACTACCTCACTGAGCCGTCTCTTCTTCATCTCCTTATAATTCGCATCAACATTTCCACTCCATTGATTTTTTGATTTTTTTTTTTTTTAAAAAAAACAAGCGTTTGATCGAAACAATGGCTGCGAAGAAGAAGTTGAATAGTGGAGTAGAGATTGTATTAGTACTGGTTCTGCTAACTTGCGCGCCGTCGCTCATTCACTCGGCTGATGATAATCGGCTTCTGGTGAACATGACTCTGGTTCCAAACTCCACTGCCTCTGCTCTTGGTGCCTGTAAGTTTCTTCTTCGATCAAAAGTTAAACTTATCGTTTTTATATATATTATTTTTATGAAAAAACGAAACGTTTCGTGTGTGCTCTGCTCAGTTTGCTTAGATGGGAGCTTGCCTGCATATCATCTGCACAGAGGATTCGGCGCTGGAGCACGCAACTGGCTGCTACAATTTGAGGTATTTTCGTAATTTTGGTAAGAGTAAATAATTCAATAAATAAAAAATAAAAAAAATAAAAAAAATAAAAAGTTGGAATTGAAGTCAAAAGAAAACAACAAATGACTGCTTTGTTGTCCAGTAATAATTGGCCACGTCATCGCTTCTCTCGGTATTGACTATTTAAGGTTAATATGGAGTCTTGATTGATTCTGTGTTGCGGGTTCCTCTGTTTTGTTTCAGTTTTTGTTTCAGTTCTTGCGTTTGGTTGTGGGGGTTTTTGTTGTTCTTGGGTGTCTTTGTTGCCTTTTGTTTTGTTTGGGTGGCTGCCCGTGGCCCTGCCTTGGCCTACTGTGTTCTGTTTCTTTGCCTTTTGGCTTTTCAATATTTGAGCTTCTTTCAAAAAAAAAATGATTACTAGACATGAAATTAATTAGATTATTTTATTATGTATTTTTATTGAATTTTGTATCAGGTTTTTTATTTTTATTTATTTATTTTTTTTAGAGGAAAGATTGATACTAATAATATGTATACAAATATAAAAGTATAATATTAAACAAAATTGATTGTTTTATTATAATTACTATTATTATTTACATGGGTGGATGTATTTAATTTACAAAACTATAAACTGGATTCTATATCTCAATTAGTTAATTGAGTAGGTTCTAAATTATTTTCGAGTCAAATGTCAATAATGGTTCAATTCAATTTCAATATGTACTTCAAAATATGTAATATTCACTAGGTGTAAAATTAATGATCCTTAATTTTGAAGTTATTATAACTATTGTTACTGTGATGTTACTAGGGTGGTGGGTGGTGCAATAATATACCATCATGTTTGGATAGAGCTAAAAGTCGCCGTGGATCGACAAGTTTAATGGCAAAGTGGCTGGTCTTTTCTGGTATTTTAAGCAACAATGCCTCTCTTAATCCAGGTAATTAAATTCATTTCTAATAACTTAATTTCATCTAAATTCATTGGCCACATAACATGGAAATGTAAATGTAATTTCAGTGGTTTGCACATTCGACCCAATTTGTATTTGATTTACTCGTGCAAGTAGCAGAATTTGTATTTGATTTTCGGGAAATCATCAACGTGAATTTTTTTCTAAAAAAAATCTATCACTTTATATGTGTATTGACATATATGTCCCTCAATGTTCCTGTCATGTTCTCCATTGCTCATTTTCACGTGAATAACCATACTATTATCGACGGCCAAAAGAATTATTCATTGGCACTTTCTACCTACCAGGTTCAGGAATGGAAAAATAATAATATTGATAATAATAATACTTTCTTCTTAGTTCTGATTTCTTGCTTTTGTTTTCTTTTTCATGGGTATTAATTAATATGATTTTCTAATTATAAATCAGATTTTTACAACTGGAATCGTGTAAAGATTAGATATTGTGATGGAGCCTCTTTTGCTGGAAACGCCACATTCCACGATGGGGTAATTCTCTCTCTATAATTTCATTAAAAGAAGCACCTGGCAATGTCTTAGGTTTGTATTATATATTAAAACAAAAAAACAAAAAACACGCCTGCCCATGTCATTTAATTTATCAATTACTTGGAAAAAAAATTCAACATGCCTGCCCATCCATTAACATCATGTCATATGATATGATATGATTTTAATGGTCGGATGCATTGGGTGAGTTTACGGGCTCCTTTTCCAAATAAAATAATAAATGATATTAATCAACGACTTATTTGATGTTGTGCTTCACAGGGAATTAAAGACCATCTATTGTTGTTGTCAATTTTTAATAACCACTAATGAATTTTGTGTAAATGAACGACAGAAGTCATTACTTTATTTCAGAGGTCAAAAAATCTGGCAAGCTATCCTTACTGATCTTCTACCTAAAGGATTGGCAAATGCTGAAAAGGTACATATAAATTTTCATACATATCTATGCATGAATTGCAACAACTTGACTCATATTTGATCATATGATATCATCAATCATGTCCCCTTATCCATGTAATATAATTATACATAGATTGAAATTTATCAGGCGCGGGATCCCGTACCTGATCAATGCCGGTCTTTGACATTTGACAAGGGCTTGAACCATTGAGTTGATCTCTTTTTCTTAGGCTTTGCTTTCAGGTAGCTCTGCTGGGGGTTTAGCAGTGTTTTTGCATTGTGACGATTTCATTAATTTCTTACCAAGGACTGCTAGTGTCAAATGCTTGAGTGATGGTGGATTTTTCTTGGATGTGTAGGTCTTTTTTAGTTTAGTTGATCATTATTCAGAAGAAATTTTTTTTTTAACAAAAAGAAATTTACTCCACCTTTTATGCTGCTCATTTTGCAGAAGTGACATTGCTTTGAACCACACTATGAGGTCCTTCTACAAAAATCTTGTACAACTACAGGTACACATTTCTTCTATATATATATATATATATGAATTACCACATAAGTCTCTGGTGTGTTTCTTGAATCATAGTCCATAGATGTTATATTAACACGAGAAAAACGTATGTATGTTCCAGGGGGTAGAACAGAATTTAAATCCGAACTGCACCAAATCCCTTGACGATCCGGAACTGGTATGACTTTTCGCCTTGCTAGCTACTGCATTGTTGGCTCATCAAGCCAAATGGTTTTGACTTTAATTCTATGTTTGTGCAGTGCTTCTTCCCACAGTATGCATTGAAGTATATCGAAACACCATTTTTCGTTTTGAACTCAGCATATGATGTGTTCCAAGTAAATTTCTTTTGCTTTCTAAACTTTGATGAAATCCTATGACATCCATTTTGTAGATGTAATTGGTGTTAGAGTACTATAATATGTGTAATAATTTCAAAATGTTACAGTTTCATCATGGATTGGCACCGCCTTCTGCTGATAAACGCGGTCACTGGAATCGCTGCAGCTTTGATCCAGCAGCATGTAATGCAAACCAGATAGATGTACTGCAAGGTTCTAATCAAGTCCCTCTTGAATTTATAAATGATTTCTCGTATCTTCAGACTTCAGCTCTCCTACTACTCCAGTATTTGTAATGATTTTTTATTTTTTTTCTTCGTTCTTTCAGGTTTCCGGAATGACATGCTTGCAGCTTTGCCCTCAAGACTTGACGGGATGTTTATAAATTCATGCTTTGCTCATGGCCAAAGTGAGTCGCAGGACACATGGTTTGCGGATGATTCTCCAAGAATACATGATAAGGTAACTTATTGCAGATGAGTCCGCTTTCATTTTCAAAGTTACTTCAATTATAATGCATTGATATTATTTTTTCATCCTAGAAGACAAAAATATTCGGACTAGAGCCAATTTGATCATACAAAAATCTTGTCGACTAGTATTACAATCCGATCAGAAGTATTATAATGCTCTGTATAGATGCAATTGTTCGGATTTTACTTTAAGTCCAGTTTTACTGATTTCATAATATTTTGTTAATCAAAAACCATTTCCAGCTGATCGATCATGTACAATTCACATGTCACACTATTATCCACACCTTTCCATTCATAAAAGATACTACCATGACTCTTATTGTTTCGGTTAAAGTACTTAAATACTATTGTTGAGCTAGTGATTAGGTGGTTACCAACATAATATCAGAGCTTGGTTGGTCCAAAAGTATTGGGTACGTTCAAATTCCTCCAAATTCATATATTTGTCTATGCAGTACACGTGAGGGATTGTGTTACTTAAATACAATTTTGAGAACCTGTGTTGTATGATTTATCCAAATTTCACTATATCTTTCGATTTTTCACTGTATCTTTCGAATTTGCAGACCATTGCAGAAGCAGTTGGTGATTGGTACTATAACAGAAGGGTAACCAAGGAGATTGATTGTCCATATCCTTGTGATTCCACCTGCCATAACCTTATACCGTAGATCAATTAATGCACTAATGCCCTCGTGAATTCAAAAACTCCTACCATTGTTGTTGCATTGCACCTCCTCATCATGAGCCACGTTTATCGAAAATGAAACTGATGAAGCCTTGCAGTGCATGTTTCATTGACAGAGAGGAAATACATTGCTAACTAATTCAATGTAGATTTAAAACAGTAAAGAATTCTTGCTAGCTTCTCTACTTCGATCTCCAGGATGAAGATGTTTTGTGGCTACTTAAAGAAAGTATACCGAAAGGAAGTGCAGACAGTCATTGGATTATATTTATATACTATATTGAATCACAGAGGCAGTTATTCAATTATTATACATTTTATATATTGAATATTTGAATTTATTAATCAATAAGAGTTCACCTTTTGTTTTCTCTATTGATTCGTAATGATATAAAGAATGCAATGCAGCTTTGAAAAAAAAAATTGAAAATTTTTCGGGTACAAAAACAACTTTTTTCTGACTTTATTAAAGATAAAACATTAATAAATAGCAAAATATTAGAAAAAAATAATAATACTTGAATCTGAAAAATTCTCAAATTTTTACTAGGCATATATTTTAATTGATATGTCAAATCTAGGTTGATCTCTTTGTCCTGGTTTGGTCTGATATCAGGTTAGATTTTGTTTGCTGTTTGCCTCTGTTTGTGCCGGCTGTTGTGGGTGCTGGTGCTTTGGTTTTGTCTGGTGGGTGGTGGTCTTTGTTGGCTTGGTGTGGGCTGGCTGGTGTGGCCTGTGTTGCCCGCTCCCTCTGTTGTCTTGTTTGGAGCCTTTTGGCTTCTTTTGTTTTGCTGTTTCAAAAAAAAAAAAAAAAAAAAAAAAAAAAAAAAAAAAAAAATGATATGTCAAATGAGGAGTTGGGTTTTGTGAACATGTATGATGCATGATGCATAAAACCATAAATCGATCAATCGAATCACCAAAGAACCGAAATAGAGCTAAGAAACTAATAAATTGTGTGAATAGACTAGAGAGTTGTGAGCCTAGAGAGTTGAGAGAGGTTGAAAGAAATCGAATTTGGGCGTTGGTGTCTGGAGAGAAAAACAAGAAATTCTAAATCATTTAGCCATTTAGGTGATATACTGATATGTTTGGAAAAAGAAAAAAAAAAATCAAGATTGGGATTTAAAAAACATTTCTCTTTGGACCTTTGTTTGTCGCGCCATTTTTTATTTATTTTTACTTTTAGGCTTTTATTGATATGGGCATTTTTTGATCTGAAACATTTGGACTACTACTCAAAACAAATATTTCGGCCTTTTATGATTTGGAATAAAACAAAAATGGACCCTTGAACTAATACTAAATATGGCACATTTAAAAAGGACCCGGGCACGGCCGCCCCTCCTGCAAACAGTAAGGTCGGCCCTATCTGGTTTTATGCTAGATGTATTTTTGGATATATATATATATATACAGAAATTCTATTATCAGTTCGAACTGATAAAAGTTATATCAGTTCCTTGCATGTGGGCCACTGGATTTAAATACTTTGACTTGGTTGTATGCACTTGTCAGTCAAAGTATTTAAATCCAGTGGCCCACATACAAGGAACTGATATAACTTTTGTCAGTTCGAACTGATAATAGAAAGATTGTATATATATATATATATATATATATATATAAGAATAATTGAGTTTGAATGAAACACTTGTATGTACGAGAGAGAATTAAAACAAGGGTTATTGACACTAGTCCTACTTCAACTTTACGCGAGTTTGCATTTTACCCCTTAAACTTTTTTTTTTTTTTTTTTTTTTTTGTAGGCATTAAACCCCTTGAACTTTTATTTATTGGCAAAACCTGACTATATATACCCTATCAAACAGGCGTTCAAAGGGCAATAAACTAAATTGTTTACCAATAAATGAGAGTTTAGAGGGTTTAATGTTTAAAAAAAAAAGATCAATGGGTAAAATGCAAACTCGTGTAATGTTTAGGGAGGACTAGTGCTAATAACCCTCAAAACAATACAAATCTTAACCATGTGATATTTTTCATGCTTAGTTGTCACTAGATTTAAAAATTCCTAGCAAAAAATCAAACTAGAGGAGTGCTACCTTTTTAAACTCACTCCTCTAATATATATTTTTTTTCTTTTGAGTCAATTCCCTAACTAAGCCTTACACACTAAAATACATGCTTACACGTTAAAAGGATTCTAAAGTACATGCTTATACGCTAAAATACATGTTGAAATGTAAATTTCAACGTATAAAATTGTTGGGAGTTGAAATCGATTGAATTTCATTTTTCACCAATGACTTTCTCTCTCTTCCAATTTTTTCAATAACTTTCTCTCTAACTTGCAACTTACCCTCTCTAATTTCCAACTTTCTCTATCTCTCAATTTTCTCAATAACTCTTTCTCTCTGATTCTCAACTCTTTCTCTCTTATAAATTCCTCAATAATTCTGTCTCTATCTCAAGATCTATTTTCATTTCCTCCATTTTTTGCGAGTTTTAAATTTTACATGATAAACTCTTTCAATTGTAAAAAACGAAAATATGATAAAAAAACAATCAAAGTATTGAGAATGAATAAATTTTTTTCATCAAATATTAAAATAATTCATGGTTTTTGAGAACGGGGAGCTATTTGAACCTACGACCTCATGGCGTAAGTATGATGGTATAGTCGTATAACATCGAACCAATCTCATATCGACCAACTAAGTTGGGCCCATCTTGGCAGTGATAGATTCATAACAACAGAAAACATCAAAAGGGAATTAGAAGTCAATACATGCAATTTCATGCAAGGACAAATCCTGTAATTTCCACCGCCACCAATACCACATCCAACCACAAGCCCAACTCTAGCCACCATTTCCACAACCCGCTAACACACAAACAGGCAGCAGCACCACCACCACCACCGACTATCCATTTGAAATTACAATATTGCCCTCCCATTATTTATAAAACAAAACAAAAAAACAAAATGCAAAGCCCATTATTTAAAGTAAGTGGTGGGGTGTGCACGTGTTGGGCCCAAACGACGACGACATCAATTTCTCTGCACACAGTGTCGACATCTCTATTCATTACTGGTAGTCAAGGCTGATTCTGATGGTTGTATTCGTGGAGCTTCAGGTTGGTCTCATCAAAATATTTAATCTTGGTTATACATTTGTATTTTTGAACAATGATGTTTTAGTCTGAATTTGATGGAATTTTTTTTCAATTCTTTGTGGAAGGATAGACTCGAGAATGTTTAATTCCTTTTCAGATAGCCTGGCAAAGATGGGGTCGAATAGTTCAGGGGACTTTGTGGAGTGGGGAGATTGTTGATTTTCCTTGTTGTTTGTGGTTAGGCTGTTTTTTGTTGTTTTTTTTGGCCTTTTCTGTTGTTTCTCTGGTGTTGCAGCTGGTTTATTTCTGGTTTCTTGGTGTTGTATTTGTGGGTTGTGTGCTAATATGTTTTAGTTTTTCTGGTTGGTTGTTTGTTGGTTGCGTTTTGGTGGGTTGTTTTAGCTGGGCCACTTGTCCTGTGCTCCTTTGCTCTGTTTTGGCGTTGTGCCTGCCTTTAATAAAGCCTTATGTTTCAAAAAAAAAAAAACAAATTCTTCATTGAAGAACCCTTCCGGTGAAGGGCATGTGGGTTATAAAATGGTATATGAGTTCTTTACGGACACATTGACTTCTCGGTTGAAGGTAAGCTGTTTTCAAATTTCAATTAATGGTGATTCGTTGATTGCCTGGAAACTTCAGGCTGCATTCTTTGATTGCAAACTTTATTTACTGAGATAGGCCAATGAATTAACATTTCTGTCTCCACCTTTTATTGTCTTCTTGGCAGAAAGAAAGATTGAAAAAGGCTATAAAGCAGCTCGATGAATTTGACAAGGTTATCGAAATGCTGTTAGTTAGTTTAGTTTAAACATATTAGAATACAAAAGGTTATCGTTCTCTACATATATGTATCTGCACCATATACTTGAAAATATTACAGGTTCGAGTTATACGACCCACAGAATACAAAAGTTTTTGATAGATCTATTCACTTCATCTTTAGCTTTAAAGTTGTGGTAAGCATGATACTCACATAGTCCGGCGATATTGTAAATTATTGTTGCATTCCTCATGGGAAAGAATTATCTTTGCTTCCCTTTTACTGATAGATTTGTATTTTCTCCCTTATTGCCTTTATACAGCCTTGATTATGCAGACATTAATTTTTTTTAGAGCTATAATGACAAAGGGCCTATCGTAGCTAGATGTTGTGGCATGGTATGATGGAGAAGTATGGAGGGTTGCACTAGACACACAGAGTCTCGAGGATGAGCCAGATCATGGGAAACTTGCTGACTTTGCACCTCTTACTAATTATAGGTATATATGATTGATGTTGATAATATTACGTTCTTAAAAATTTATTCATCCAGAAGTAGTGGGATGATGTTGATCATATAGTATTTTATGCTGGAAAACATTAACATTCATGTGACATTGTAAGTATCATTCAATGTTTTAAAATGCTTTATATTTGTTGTATGTAAAAGAAACCTGTCCTCTTACTTGCCAAGTTGCCAATGAAGCACCTGGATTTGATTATTGATAAAAGAAAAGTAGAAGGGCATGCTGGTTCGTGGTTGAGTGAAACTGATATAGTATATGCTAGTTTAAGTATGATATTAGGTTTCTGTTGAGTTGCGGTGATTCTTCCATTTTCAGACAATCAATTACTGTTTAATGTTGTATGACTTGATCTATGAAGAGGTATAAAACAGGTCAAAAATTTCTTAAAGGTTCTGTATTTGTGTTTGTGATATTACCATATATGTGAGTCTTTGAGATAGAATGCTACAAGTAATGAGAGACAAATAAAGGAATGAAAATTAAGAGGAACTCGTCTCCTTGCAAGATTCTTAAAACAAAATAAATAAAATGAAACATGAAGCGGCTGGCCTACTCATTGCGTGTGTAAGTTGCATATGTAAAAGTTATTTCTCTTCAGAAGACTTGTTTAAACTTATTAGTGCAGAGAAGCCAAATACGATGGATCCTATAAGGGCTTTCGGTGGTATATTGGAGGATAGATATTTATGTATTGGCTCTATTGGAGTCCACTATTGTTAGAACATCGGACTGTCGTGCTTAATGCTCTTTTGCTTGTGAGTCTGTTCTGCTGTGGTTCTCTTGCCTCTTGTTCTGGTGGTTTTTGCTGTGGCAGTGCGTTTTTGCAGCAAAAACCTCTGGAACATTTGTGCAGGCTGGTTCCGTGTTTCTGTTGTTGGCTCTTGGCCCTGTTGTGGCTGTTCTGGTGGCCCTGTTGTAGCTTCCTTCTTCATCAATAAATTGCATTGTTCAAAAAAAAACATTGGCAAGCAGTTTCAGAATTAATGATAATATTTCTTATTTCAATATTCTTATTTATTTTTATTTTTTTTAATGTTACAAATTGTAAATTCTTCCATTTATTTCAATCTTGAATTGTCCGGAAGTTATTAATGAATTAGGTAGTTTTTTTTTTCTTATTCAATTTGAATTTACCTACACAAAAAATGATGTTTACAGGACTGAGCGGAAGTATATTGTTTTTAGCAAATTAGATACATAACTAAATAATCACGAAAATCCTTCCAAACTGATTATCAAAAGTTTCTTCTCTGTGCCTATATACGGAATGAACAACCATAATAACTACAAATTTTACAACCAAAGTTGCATTTTTTTTTCTCCCAGGAATCCAAGATGCAACCTACAAAACAATTATGTCAAAACAGTTTACATTAAAGAACTTGAGATTCTATGTACCTGTTTGATCCCCTTACTAACAATGTAACATGTATTTTATGGAATCCACAATTCAAACAAATATTCGAGATCAAAAAACAACCTATACAAACCAATACAAAGAGAATTCCAATTTCTTTTCAAAAATTTAACAAGTTTTAGACATGAATGTAAGCAAAAATCATTTTATGCACCTTTTGGTTGTCATAAAACATAAAATTAAAAAAAAAAAATCAATAAAAATTAAAATTCTATCATTTCTCTCCCCATTTGAAGGACTTAATGGTTAATACATTAAATAACAAAACTAAAACAATGCCTGGTTGAAATCAGTTCAATTTTATTTCTTTATAAATTAGTAAGGCAATGGCTCTAAGAAAAAAAAAAACCCTAAAATCTAGGGTTGATAAACCGAAAACAACAAATAACAAGCGTCACAACATTTACAGGTGAAATCGAAATATCTAAATAGAATCGAAGATTTGAAACAATTGAACCAAGTTTGAGGTAATTAAAATTAGGCTTTTAGAGAGGATTGTGAAGAGTTCTTGTAAGACCCTTCGTTGATCAACCTGGTTTCTTTTCTCCTTTAGTTGTGTATACAAAGGTGAGTCACGAGTGTGGTAGTATGGTTATTTACGAAACTGTCCCACTATTTTCACTATTATTGTTTTTCTTCTTAAAAAAAATCAAACACCGAACAATCAAGTCGACTAGATGAGGTTGGTCCAATGGTATACCTTTCGCACTTACACCATGAGATCGTGGGTTCTAGTAATCCCCTCCCAAAAACACCTCTCTTTTTTTTTAACTGCTAAAAACTGATTATAAAAAAGGCAAAGACGCCAAAACAGAACAGCCACAAGGAAAGGCAAAGCAGAGAAAAAAGCACGCAGGCAACATGTCTACAAAACAGGTGTTTTTGTGTAAGGTCAATTTATATAATATTTCAAAAAAAAAAGAAGAAAAAAAAAGGTCAATCAAGTTGGGTCTTACAGATCTCCAGAGATCAATCCCTACATGCGCGACCCACATATCTAACTCATAATCAAAGAGGTCAAGCGGTTCAAATATCTACTTACACAAAACACTAGAGAGAAATATTTATGCATATACTAATAAATGTTTATGGGGAGGCTAAACTCCCACCACGAATATGGAAAAGGAAATATACACCATTGAGCTAAGATAAGATGTGTTTTTCACTATTATTGTTCAATTATGGACTTTTTTTTTTTTTTTTTTTAATCGAGTGAGCAACCAATTCCATCAATTGTGTAAGGGGTCTGAGACTGACACGACCTGACAAGAGTAATTGTACTTAAAACTTTACAATTTAAACACAAATGTGGTATTCCAGTGTTATCACAAATGTGAGAGGGTAAATACCGCCCCACTTTGCTAAATTGGAAGTGCCCAAATGTTTGGAAGTAATTTTTTATTTATTTTTTAAACGGAAAGAGTATCATATTTATTAAAATCGTTACAAGTACCTCTTACAAATGAATCTTTTGACAAATTAGGGGCCTGTTTCTAATGAATTACTGAAATTCGATGAAAACAAAACAAATACTTATAAATGACCATATATGGTTGGCTTAGTGGTATACCTTTGTACCTACATAAAGAGGTTTTTTATTCAAGCCGTGTCTCCTTCCTAAATTCTAAATTTATTTTAATATTAAAAAAAAAAAAAAAAAAAAAAAAAAAAAAACCTTAAATTAGCTAAAGGAGTGGTCTTGAAGTACTAGAGTCAGTAGCCTTTGTATTGTATTAGTGGCCAGGTTTGTTAAAATCCGTTAAGTTAAGTTCAGTCCATCGAGTTGACGGGCCTAAATGTACTAAGCCCAGCTTATCCAATTGCTGGGCTCAAACATGAGCTGAGCTATAAGGAGACACCAATCCATAAGTGTGAGTCAAGTGTTGGTCCCGACCCGTTTGACACCTCTAATATTCCATTCGCGTTAAAAAAAAAAATACCTAACTTAATGCATTCGATGTGATGTGTGGTGCATCATTTGTTCGGATTCGTATCTCGATCCTCTCCTAACCTCAATTATTTTCTCATATTTTTAAAGCATATGATTGGTTGTTGATAAAGTGACTATGTAAAACAAATCACATCCTAACCACCCATCCATTGTAATACCTATGTGCTATGAGAACATTGAAAAGTAAGGAAGTGATGAGGTTAGTACTTAGGAGAGGATCCAAATTCTTTGGATTTTGCCACGTGTTATGATAGGCTCGCTCTTCGTATTGTTACCAAATTACGATTATCAAGAGATTATTTATATTTAAAAGTTCCTACACAATGTGCTCTAACTAGCAAAAGACTAGTAAAGCGATAAGCGAGGGTATCGTTCCGCAGGGAGGTGGTGTCCGTCAATCGTTTCGAGTTCTAGTGTTTATTGAAAGCGTGTAAATAGAATGCGGATGTGGTGAGAAAGGTGTGTGTGAGGTGTATACATATTGCGGTGTGGTGTGTGTGGAAATGTAAAGAAATGAATGCAAATAAAAACAAAGAGAATATGGATGGGTGAGAATGGTGTTTAAAGAGACAAATAATAAAATAGTGGCTAGGAGAGATGTAGGATTATGGTCATACAAGGTAAATGAGTTCACCATACACAAGTGCACACCTAGTTGATTGTTAGACAATTAAGTTCATCCAATTCAGGTTATGGGCTCGTTCTCACGATTAAGGAGTTCCGAAATCAAATCATCTATTATTACAAATCATTTGTTGATTAAGGAAACCAAAATCTATTCTTACTCCCCTATGTGTGGAAGAGCATGTGTCTTAAAGCTAAAGACTCATTAAGCTCATGAACATGTAGCCAAAACCTATCACGACCATGCATAAAACAAGTTTCATCTATTCTTTTAGAGCTAAGTGGGCAAGACTATACCCGGAAGGTCATCCATGGAGGTACAATCCTAACCCACATACACTCAAACCTATCTAACAAGGTATTTCGACCTTCCATCAACGTACACACACAAATAGGATATTTGATTACAACTACTCCTACATTTAAGTTAATCTACTCCTAATCCCATCCATGAACACATATCAATTTCAAATCACCACACACATGCATATCAAAATAAGAGATTATGCAATAATAACAAGAATAAATCAAAACCCAAATGGATTTATAAACAATCATCACATAATTGAGCACAATATAGGTTTACAAATATTTGCCAAGTGGGGTTACACATTTAGAAAACAAGAAATACAAAGAGAAGAGTTTAAAGGAGACAACCCTTGAAGATGTGGCCTTCTCCAAGAGTTCCATGCTTGTTAGCTCGAATTTTTGTCCAAGACCTCTCCTTTCTCCTTGCAATCTACTCTGAATATGGTGGAGGATGTGTAGAAAGTGGTGGTGGTGAGCTTCCCATGGAGGAGAACCTCCGTGAGATCTTTGAAAGCCTCTATCTCTCTTGATTTGGTGAGAAGATGAAGTGTGGGTTGTTGTGTGTGTTCTAGTTTGTAGAGAAGAGAGGAAAGAGGTATTTATATAGTTAGGGAAAGTTTGGGGACGAATTGGGCATGAAAAGTCAGTTTTACCCTTCAAAAATGGCATGCCGCGGTCTTGGCATCAGGTGTGCCGTGGTTCAGCACGACGGCAGTTGAACCGCGGAAGTTACTGTCACGTGGATGCTACAGTTGGCCAAGACGGCACTTCAACTGCGGTAAATGGCTTGGAGCTTGGTTGGCCATGGAAGTTTGGAAGGTTTAGAGTTGAGAGAAAAGTGTGCATGGAGGCCATAAAATGGTTGCAAACTCGTCGAAGGGAAGTGCACCGTCAATCTGGGAAAAACACCGCCAAAAACAAAGCTGGAAAATGTTAGGAATAGCCGGGGCTGAAGTCGGGTCACGTGGGTCTGCAACGAGTTAGTTGGAGGTTGAAGACGACGATAACGTCACGGTGATGCAAGCAACAACGCCCAAAACGCTGCGTTTCATTAATGACCTGTCGCATTGCGCATACTTTTCTGGTGAATTACAATATGGACCCCTAATTTCTCCTTTAATCACAGTTTCTTCAATATGCTTTCCATATTTTCACTTTGACCCCTCATTCTCGAAATGACATAATTGCCCCCATATTTCCCTATTTTCTTCCCTTTAGGTACAAACACCTTCTTTGAGAGACCTTTACCTACACATGGCTCACAAACACATTATATACAAAAATACGCTCGAAAACGAGCACAATAGATATGAAATAGGGGACCTCAAATAGGTGTAAAATAGTCTGATCATGATATTTACGCCACATACAATGTTTAAATGAGAGATGCACCATGCAATATGATATTAGGATGTATAGAATCTCTTCTCCAATCCTATAAGGTTGTTCTTGTCACATTAAAATATATGTAAACAACCAACTATAAAATAATCAAGGCAAAGGTCTGTGCCATTGCTGGTGTGGACGTTATTTCTGGTTATTTGGCTGCTGGTGTTCTTAGTGTAGTGCTGGATTGGAGGCTGTTTGGTTTTGGGTCCTAGGGCTGGGGAGGTGGGTTATGTTTTGTGTCTGTGTTGTGCGTTGTCTTCTTCTGTGTCTGCTGGTTCTTGTTTGTGCTGCCCCTTTCAAATTTCAACAACAGGGGTGTGTTGTGCTGCTCCTTGTTGCGGTTGTTTGATTTTGTGGCGTGTGCCTTTTGGGTCTCTCTGTTTTGCTGCGGCTTGGCTCTTAAGCCTTCTTAATAAAGTTCTCTTTAATTATCAAAAAAAAAAAAAAATTATCAATTATGAGAGGTGGGTGCATATGCTTCCAAACCCAATTAATGAAAGCAAATAATATGACTTCCAACACAGTAAAGTATTAAACACAAGAAAGAAAGAAAGAAAAAAACCTTAAGGAGTAGAAAATCTATGAAAATCATCACTGTCCATATGTGACTAATTAGTGGTGAAGGGTGCTCATTCGGTCTGAAAATATTCTACAAACCGCCACCGTAGCAGGTGGTATCATGGGCGGATGTCTTAGAGAGCTGCCTTGGGCTATAGCCCGGACAACCCTCTAGAAAAAAAAATTATATTTTTTTTAATTTTAATTTTTATAATTATTAAATTATAGATAATTACCTTGTAAAATTTTGAAAATGGTTTCGGGTGGTATAACTCATTTCATTTATCAAGTCTAACTTAAAACCAAAAAATAATAATAAAATTTACAATCAATCACATTTAATAAAAGTATTATTAAATATCTAACCCAACAAGAGTCGAAACATTGTGCTTATTACGTGGTTTTAAAAAATATATAATTCTATGCTTGTTTTGCATATTTCCTTATTTTAAAATATATTTATTAAAAATATATATTTCCCTAATTTTATTCTAATTGTTTGGTTACATAATTTTGATTCACGTCATTTTATTTTATTTTATTTTTCAAGTATTAAAGACAATACATGTAATCATGAGAAAACTCTCCACACATATTTGTAAAATGTGTATTGTGGGACTCTAACCTCTGACCACCACATATGGAAGGGAGGTATGCTACCATCTTTACTAAGAGGTAATGTGCACTTCATTTTATTTCAATTGTTAGATTAAACGATTTCAACTAGTCATTAGTAGTGAATTATACAAGTTGCTTAATTTTGAATTATGCAATTAGTTGTCCAGATCATGACATCCTATAAAAATCGTGCCGAATTTTTATGTTCCTAAACTATTATGTTTATATTTTTTTTAAAATAAAAAATTCCTAAATTGATAAATGATTAAGAACCTAACATCTTAAGACCGAAACTAAAGATTGTCCAATTAACTATCCAGATCACACAAAATCTATTAATATAGTGTTAATTCAAGTCATGTGGCCAATTTACAGGTCACATAAAAATATTTAAATAGGGCTGTCAAGACGTATCAAGATCAGACAATACATGTGCAGCCCGGATAATTACTTCCACTAACTAGAAAAAACTCCCCATACATACTTGTAAAATACGTATTGTGGGATTCAAACCCTTAACCATCAGGTGTGGAAGTGAGGTGCATCGTCATCTCTGTTCAAATGCCTAAACTAACAGGTGATTGAGAACCTAACAATACATGTTAAAATTGTGAATTCAAATGCTACAGTTTTGTTTTTTGCTTAAACTGTTATAAAACGGTTCTGTGTATGAATATAGTTAAATGCTATAAAATGGTTGGTTTTAATTGTTTTTAAATAGATTTTATAGTTATGATTTTCTAATCCGGCCTATAAATAGAGGCTTTGCATCATTCACAAAGCACAACAACAACAACTTGAAAAATAAAGTTCTCAGAAAAAAGTTTTTAAAAGAAATACTTAGAAAAATTTCTTGAGTGTTCTTTGTAAGTATTCCGAGCAATTCTTGAAAGGGTTTGAGTATTCAATTCCGGTTCTTCTTTGTGCAAAGAAGTTCCGAGACAGAAGTGATTCTGGGTTATTTTATCTTGGGGACGACGTGGCAACTTTGGAACGGTTTGCACAATCAGGACAGAGAGCGACATTGTCCGCGACTCAACCATTTTCCAGGTTTTTCCTGCACTAACAAAATTTTGTTTATTGAAATATCTTCCAGCTGCAATTGTTTTATTTAAATATTTTCCAGCAATTATTTAAATACCTCTATCTATCTTTTTCTCTTCTTCTTCTTCTTCTTCAATTTCTTCAATTTCAAATCTGTTAGATAGATAACGTAAGAACACCAAACTTTATTTACTGTTCACCTACTATAACGCATACATGCACTACTTCTTCTTCTTCCAGCGACGTCGATTTCTTCAATTTCAAATATGTTAGATAGATACACGTAAGAACACCAAACTTTAACGCACTACTTCACTGAGCCGTCTCTTCTTCATCTCCTTATAATTCGCATCAACATTTCCACTCCATTGATTTTTTGATATATTTTTTTTAAAAAAAAACAAGCGTTTGATCGAAACAATGGCTGCGAAGAAGAAGTTGAATAGTGGAGTAGAGATTGTAGTAGTACTGGTTCTGCTAACTTGTGCGCCGTCGCTCATTCACTCGGCTGATGATAATCGGCTTCTGGTGAACATGACTCTGGTTCCAAACTCCACTGCCTCTGCTCTTGGCGCCTGTAAGTTTCTTCTTCGATCAAAAGTTAAACCTATCATTTTTATATATATTATTTTTATGAAAAAACGAAACGTTTCGTGCTTGCTCTGCTCAGTTTGCTTAGATGGGAGCTTGCCTGCATATCATCTGCACAGAGGATTCGGCGCTGGAGCACGCAACTGGCTGCTACAATTTGAGGTATTTTCGTAATTTTGGTAAGAGTAAATAATTCAATAAATAAAAAATAAAAAAAATAAAAAGTTGGAATTGAAGTCAAAAGAAAACAACAAATGACTGCATTGTTGTCCAGTAATAATTGGCCACGTCATCGGTTCTCTCGGTACTGACTATTTTGTCTAAGTTTGTGGACTATGGTCCTTTTTTTTTATTGGTCCAGTATTGGCTATATTGGTCTTTCGTGCGAACACTTTTGCTCACCTCCCTTCAACGGAGGTAACCATTACCTCCCTCCTAAATGGATGACATGTGTTCATAGAGGGCTAAATTTTTAGACAATTTTACCTCTCTATAGACACATATCGTGTGTTTGGGAGGGGGTAATGCAGTCGTCTCCTTGGAAGGGGGTGAGCAAAAATGGACCCGTCTTCTACGGAATGAATGAATGTTTTGTTAAAATCAATACGACATCGTTAAATTAGATATATTGTTTCTTAATTAATTCCATAAAAATAAAAATGATAGACAAACACCACACAATTTTAAATGAGTAATTTAAGGTTAATATGATTACTAGACAAGAAATTAATTATTTTATTTTATTTTGTATTTTTATTGAATTTTGTATCAGTTTTTTTTTTTTTTTTTTTTTTAATATAACAGATTGATACTATTTTTTTTAGAGGAAAGATTGATACTAATAATATGTATACAAAAATAAAAAGTATAATATTAAACAAAATTTATTGTTTTATTATAATTACTATTATTATCTACATGGGTGGATGTATTTAATTTACAAAACTATAACTCAATTAGTTAATTGAGTAGGTTCTAAATTATTTTCGTGTCAAATGTCAATAATGGTTCAATTCAATTTCAATATGTACTTCAAAATATGTAATATTTACTAGGTGTAAAATTAATGATCCTTATTTACTGTGATGTTACTAGGGTGGTGGGTGGTGCAATAATATACCATCATGTTTGGATAGAGCTAAAAGTCGCCGTGGATCGACAAGTTTAATGGCAAAGTGGCTGGTCTTTTCTGGTATTTTAAGCAACAATGCCTCTCTTAATCCAGGTAATTAAATTCATTTCTAATAACTTAATTTCATCTAAATTCATTGGCCATATAACATGGAAATGTAAATGTAATTTCATTGGTTTGCACATTCGACCGAATTTGTATTTGATTTACTCTTGCAAGTAGCAGAATTTGTATTTGATTTTCGGGAAATCATCAACGTGAATTTTTTTTTTAAAAATCTATCACTTTATATGTATATTGACATATATGTCCCTCCATGTTCCTGTCACGTTCTCCATTGCTCATTTTCACGTGAATAACCATACTATTATCAACGCCCGAAAGAATTGTTGGCACTTTCTACCTACCAGGTCTAGGAATGGAAAAATAATAATAATGATAATAATAATACTTTCTTCTTAGTTCTGATTTCTTGGTTTTGTTTTCTTTTTCATGGGTATTAATTAAAAAGATTTTCTAATTATAAATCAGATTTTTACAACTGGAATCGTGTAAAGATCAGATATTGTGATGGAGCTTCTTTTGCTGGAAATGCCACGTTCGACGATGGGGTAATTCTCTCTCTATAATTTCATTAAAAAAAGCACCTGGCAAAGTCTTAGGTTCGTATTATTAAAACAAAAAAACAAAAAACACAGCCTATGTCAATTAATTTATCAATTACTTGGAAAAAAATTTCAACATGCCTGCCCATCCATTAACATCATGTCATATGATATGATATGATTTTAATGGTCAGATGCATTGGATGAGTTTACGGGCTCCTTTTCCAAATAAAATGATAAATGATATTAATCAACGACTTATTTGATGTTGTGCTTCACAGGGAATTAAAGACCATCTATTGTTGTTGTCAATTTTTAATAACCACTAATGAATTTTGTGTAAATGAACGACAGAAGTCATTACTTTATTTCAGAGGTCAAAAAATCTGGCAAGCTATCCTTACTGATCTTCTACCTAAAGGATTGGCAAATGCTGAAAAGGTACATATAAATTTTCATACATATCTATGCATGAATTGCAACAACTTGACTCATATTTGATCATATGATATCATCAATCATGTCCCCTTATCCATGTAATATAATTATACATAGATTGAAATTTATTAGGTGCGGGATCCGGTACCTGATCAGTGCCGGTCTTTGACACTTGACAAGGGCTTGAACCATTGAGTTGATCTCTTTTTCTTAGGCTTTGCTTTCAGGTTGCTCTGCTGGGGTTTAGCAGTGTTTTTGCATTGTGACGATTTCATTAATTTCTTACCAAGGACTGCTAGTGTCAAATGCTTGAGTGATGGTGGATTTTTCTTGGATGTGTAGGTCTTTTTTTAGTTTAGTTGATCATTATTCAGAAGAATTTTTTTTTTTAACATAAAAAAATTTACTCCACCTTTTATGCTGTTCATTTTACAGAAGTGACATTGCTTTGAACCACACTATGAGGTCCTTCTACAAAAATCTTGTACAACTACAGGTACACATTTCTTCTATATATATATATATATATATATATGAATTACGACATAATTCTCTGGTGCGTTTCTTGAATCATAGTCCATAGGTGTTATATTAACACGAGAAAAATGTATGTATGTTCCAGGGGATAGAACAGAATTTAAATCCGAACTGCACCAAATCCCTTGACGATCCGGAACTGGTATGACTTTTCGCCTTGCTAGCTACTGCATTGTTGGCTCATCAAGCCAAATGGTTTTGACTTTAATTCTATGTTTGTGCAGTGCTTCTTCCCACAGTATGCATTGAAGTATATCGAAACACCATTTTTCGTTTTGAACTCAGCGTATGATGTGTTCCAAGTAAATTTCTTTTGCTTTCTAAACTTTGATGAAATCCTATGACATCCATTTTGTAGATGTAATTGCTGTTAGAGTACTATAATATGTGTAATAATTTCAAAATGTTACAGTTTCATCATGGATTGGCACCGCCTTCTGCTGATAAACGCGGTCACTGGAATCGCTGCAGCTTTGATCCAGCAGCATGTAACGCAAACCAGATAGATGTACTGCAAGGTTCTAATCAAGTCCCTCTTGAATTTATAAATGATTTCTCGTATCTTCAGACTTCAGCTCTCCTACTACTCCAGTAGTTGTAATGATTTATTATTTTTTTTCTTCGTTCTTTCAGGTTTCCGGAATGACATGCTTGCAGCTTTGCACTCAAGACTTGACGGGATGTTTGTAAATTCATGCTTTGCTCATTGCCAAAGTGAGTCGCAGGACACATGGTTTGCGGATGATTCTCCAAGAATACATGATAAGGTAACTTGTTGCAGATGTGTCTGCTTTCATTTTCAAAGTTACTTCAATGACAATGCATTGATATTATTTTTTCATCCAAGATGACAAAAATATTTGGACTAGAGCCAATTTGATCATACAAAAATCTTGTCGACTAGTATTACAATCTGATCAGAAGTATTATAATGCTCTGTATAGATGCAATTGTTCAGATTTTACTTGAAGTCCAGTTTTACTGATTTCATAACATTTTGTTGATCAACATCTATTTCCAGCTGACCTATCACATACAATTCACATGTCACACTATTATCCACACCTTTCCATTCATAAAAGATACTACAATGACTCTTATTGTTTCGGTTAGAGTACTTAAATACTATTGTTGAGCATGGTTAGTGGTTACCAACATAATATCGGAGCTTGGTTGGTCCAGAAGTATTGGGTTCAAATTCCTCCAAATTCATATATTTGTCTATGCAGTACACGTGAGGGATTGTTTTGCTTAAATACAATTTTGAGAACCTGTGTTGTGTGATTTATCCAGATTTCACTATATCTTTCGATTTTTCACTGTATCTTTCGATTTTACAGACCATTGCAGAAGCAGTTGGTGATTGGTACTATAACAGAAGGGTAACCAAGGAGATTGATTGTCCATATCCTTGTGATTCCTCCTGCCATAACATTATACCGTAGATCAATTAATGCACTAATGCCCTTGTGAATTTGAAAACTCGTACCATTGTTGTTGCATTGCACATCCTCATCACGAACCACGGTTATCGAAAATGAAACTGATGAAGCCTTGCAGTGCATGTTTCATTGACAAAGAGAACATACATTGCAAATTAATTCAATGTAGATTTAAAACAGTAAAGAATTCTTGCTAGCTTCTCTACTTCGATCTCCAGGATGAAGCTGTTTTGCGGCTACTTAAAGAAAGTATACCGAAAGGAAGTATAGACAGTACGTCATTGGATTATATTTATATACTATATTGAATCACAGAGGGAGTTATTCAATTATTATATACGTTTTATATATTGAATATTTGAATTTATTAATCAATAAAAGTTCACCTTTTGTTTTCTCTATTGATTCGTAATGATATAAAGAATGCAATGCAGTTTTGAAAAAAAAAAAATTTGAAAATTTTTCAAGTACAAAAACAACTTTTTTCCGACTTTATTATTTTTTTAAAACAGCAAATATATTAAGGGCACAAGAGGCCACAGAAAAACCCAAAAGGGAGACTAACAACACCACGGCAACCAAGACCCAGCAAAGAAGAAAGCAACAACGAAAGAAACAACAGAGACAAAAACAGAGGAAAAAGAAAACAAAAACGGAGAAGCAGCTGCAGCACGGCAGCAACACGACTTAGAGATCGCCCCAAATCACAAAGTCACCAACGTTGAGAGAGCCTTTTTTTTCCGACTTTATTAAAGATAAAACATTAAAAAATAGCAAAATATTAGAAAAAAATTAATAATACTTGAATCCGAAAAATTCTCAAATTTTTACTAAGCATATATTTTAATTGAAATGTCAAATGAGGAGTTGGGTTTTGTGAACATGTATGATGCATGATGCATAAAACCATAAATCAATCAATCGAGTCACCAAAGAACCAAAATAGAGCTAAGAAACTAATAAATTGTGTGAATAGACTAGAGAGTTGTGAGCCTAGAGAGTTGAGAGAGGTTGAAAGAAATCGAATTTGGGAGTTGGTGGCAGGAGAGAAAAACAAGAAATTCTAAATCATTTAGCCATTTAGGTGATATACTGATATGTTTGGAAAATGAAAAAAAAAAAAATCAAGATTGGGCTTTAAAAAACATTTCTCTTTGGACCTTTGTCTTTCGCGCCATTTTTTTTTATTTTTTTTTTATTTTTAGGCTTTTATTGATATGGGCCTTTTTTGATCTGAAACATTTGGAGTACTACTCAATGCAAATATTTCGGCCTTTTATGATCTGGAATAGAACAGAAATGGGCCCTTGAACTAATACTAAATATGGCATATTTAAAAAGGACCCGAGCACGGTCGCCCCTCCTGCCAAACAGTAGGGTCGGCCCTATCTAGTTTTATGCTAGATGTATTTTTGGATATATATATACATATATATATATATATACATATATATATATAAGAATAATTGAGTTTGAATGAAACACTTGTATGTATGAGAGAGAATTAAAACAAGGGTTATTGACACTAGTCCTACTTCAACTTTACGCGAGTTTGCATATTACCCATTGAACTCTTTTTTTGTAGGCATTAAACCACTTGAACTTTCATTTATTGGCAAAACCTGACTGTAGATACCCCTTCAAACAGGATGTTCAAAGGGCAATAAACTAAATTTTTTACCAATAAATGAGAGTTTAGAGGGTTTAATGTCTAAAAAAAAAAGATCAATGGGTAAAATGCAAACTCATGTAATGTTCAGAGAGGACTAGTGCTAATAACCCTCAAAACAATACAAATCGTAACCATGTGATATTTTTCATGTTTAGTTGTCACTAGATTTAAAAATTCCTAGCAAAAAATCAAACTAGAGGAGTGCTACCTTTTTAAACTCACTCCTCTAATATATTTTTTTTCTTTTGAGTCAATTCCCTAACTAAGCGTTACACACTAAAATACATGCTTACACGTTAAAAGGATGCTAAAGTACATGCTTATATGCTAAAATACATGTTGAAATGTAAATTTCAACGTATAAAATTGTTGGGAGTCGAAATCGATTGAATTTTGTTTTTCACCAATGACTTTCTCTCTCTTCCAATTTTTTCAATAACTTTCTCTCTAACTTGCAACTTACCCTCTCTAATTTCCAACTTTCTCTATCTCTCAATTTTCTCAATAACTCTTTCTCTCTGATTCTCAACTCTTTCTCTCTTATAAATTCCTCAATAATTCTCTCTCTATCTCAAGATCTATTTTCATTTCCTCCATTTTATGCGAGTTTTAAATTTTACATGATAAACTCTTTCAATTGTAAAAAACGTAAATATGATAAAAAAAACAATCAAAGTATTGAGAATGAATAATTTTTTTTCATCAAATATTAAAATAATTCATGGTTTTTGAGAACGGGAAGCTATTTGAACCCACGACCTCGTGGCGTAATTATGATGGTATAGTCGTATAACATCGAACCAATCTCATATCGACCAACTAAGTTGGGCCCATCTCGGCAGTGATAGATTCATAACAACAGAAAACATCAAAAGGGAATTAGAAGTCAATACAATTTCATGCAAGGACAAATCCTGTAATTTCCACCGCCACCAATACCACATCCAACCACAAGCCCAACTCTAGCCACCATTTCCACAACCCGCTAACACACAAACAGGCAGCACCACCACCACCACCGACTATCCATTTGAAATTACAATATTGCCCTCCCATTATTTATAAAACAAAACAAAAAAACAAAATGCAAAGCCCATTATTTAAAGTTAGTTGTGGGGTGTGCACGTGTTGGGCCCAAACGACGACGACATCAATTTCTCTGCACACAGTGTCGACGTCTCAATTCATTACTGGTACTCTGGTAGTCAAGGTTGATTCTGATGGTTGTATTCGTGGAGCTTCAGGTTGGTCTTATCAAAATCATTTAATCTTGGTTATACATTTGTATTTTTGAACAATGATGTTTTAGTCTGAATTTGATGGAATTTTTTTTCAATTCTTCGTGGAAGGATCGACTCGAGAATGTTTAATTCCTTTTCAGATAGCCTAGCAAAGATGGGGTCGAATAGTTCAGGGGACTTTGTGGAGTGGGGAGATTGTTGATTTTCCTTGTTGTTTGTGGTTAGGCTGTTTTTTGTTGTTTTTTTTGGCCTTTTCTGTTGTTTCTCTGGTGTTGCAGCTGGTTTATTTCTGGTTTCTTAGTGCTGTATTTGTGGGTTGTGTGCTAATATGTTTTAGTTTTTCTGGTTGGTTGTTTGTTGGTTGCGTTTTGGTGGGTTGTTTTAGCCGGGCCTCTTGTCCTGTGCTCCTTTGCTCTGTTTTGGTGTTGTGCCTGCCTTTAATAAAGCGTTTTGTTTCAAAAAAAAAAAATCTTCGTTGAAGAACCCTTCCGGTGAATGGCATGTGGGCTATAAATGGTATTTGAGTTCTTTACGGAAACGTTGACTTCTCGGTTGAAAGTAAGCTGTTTTCAAATTTCAATTAATGGTGATTCGTTGATTGCCTGGAAACTTCTGGCTGCATTCTTTGGTTGCAAACTTTATTTACTGAGATAGGCCAATGAATTAACATTTCTGTCTCCACCTTTTATTGTCTTCTTGGCAGAAAGAAAGATTGAAAAAGTGGGACCAGAAAAACCAGGAGGCAATCGCCAAGGCTATAAAGCAGCTCGATGAATTTGACAAGGTTATCGAAATGCTGCTAGTTAGTTTAGTTTAAACGTATTAGAATACAAAAGGTTATCGATCTCTACATATACGTATCTGCACCATATACTTGAAAATATTACAGGTTCGAGTTATACGACCCACAGAATACAAAAGTTTTTGATAGATCTATTCACTTCATCTTTAGCTTTAAAGTTGTAGTAAGCATGATACTCACATAGTTCGGCGATATTGTAAATTATTGTTGCATTCCTCATGGGAAATAATTATCTTTGCTTCCCTTTTATTGCTAGATTTGTATTTTCTCCCTTATGGCCTTTATGCAGCCTTGATTATGCAGACATTAAATTTTTTTAGAGCTATGATGACAAAGGGCCTATCGTAGCTAGATGTTGTGGTATGGTATGATGGAGAAGTATGGAGGGTTGCACTAGACACACAGAGTCTCGAGGATGAGCCAGATCATGGGAAACTTGCTGACTTTGCACCTCTTACTAATTATAGGTATATATGATTGATGCTGACAATATTACGTTCTTAAAAATTTATTCATCCAGAAGTAGTGGGATGATGTTGATCATATAGTATTTTATGCTGGAAAACCTTAACATTCATGTGACATTGTATGTATCGTTCAATGTTTTAAAATGCTTTATATTTGTTGTATGTAAAAGAAACCTGTCCTATTACTTGCCAAGTTGCCAATGAAGCACCTGAATTTGATTATTGATAAAAGAAAAGTAGAAGGGCATGCTGGTTCGTGGTTGAGTGAAACTGATATAGTATATGCCAGTTTAAGTATGATATTAGGTTTACGTTGAGTTGCGGTGATCTGTTTCATCCCATTATTAACAATCTAACAATAATGGGTCTTTGGACCTGTTTCATCCCATTATTAACAATCTAACATGTATTTTATGGAATCCACAATTCAAACAAATATTCGAGATCAAAAAACAACCTATACAAACCAATACAAAGAGAATTCCAATTTCTTTTCAAAAATTTAACAAGTTTTAGACATGAATGTAAGCAAAAATCATTTTATGCGCCTTTTGGTTGTCATAAAACATAAAATTAAAAAAAAAAAATCAATAAAAAATAAAATTCTATCATTTCTCTCCCCATTTGAAGGACTTAATGGTTAATACATTAAATAACAAAACTAAAACAAGGCCTGGCTGAAATCAGTTCAATTTTATTTCTTTATAAATTAGCAAGGCAATGGCTCTAAGAAAAAAAAAAACCCTAAAATCTAGGGTTGATAAACTGAAAACAACAAATAACAAGCGTCACAACAACATTTATAGGTCAAATCGAAATATCTAAATAGAATTGAAGATTTGAAACAATTGAAGTAAGTTCGAGGTAATTAGAATTAGTGTTTTAGAGAGGATTGTGAAGAGTTCTTGTAAGACCCTTCACTGATCAACCTGGTTTCTTTTCTCCTTTAGTTGTGTATACAAAGGCAAGTCACGAGTGTGGTAGCATGGTTATTTACGAAACTATCCCACTATTTTCACTATTTTTGTTTTTCTTCTTAAAAAAAATCAAACACCGAACAATCAAGTCGACTAGATGAGGTTGGTCCAATGGTATACCTCTCACACCTACACCATGAGATCGTGGGTTCCAATACTCCCCTCCCAAAAAACCTCGAATTTATATAATATTTCAAAAAAAAAAAAAGGTCAATCAAGTTAGGTCTTACAGATCTCCAGAGATCAATCCCTACATGCGTGACCTAGATATCTAACTCATAATCAAAGAGGTCAAGCGGTTCAAATATCTACTTACACAAAACACTAGAGAGAAATATTTATGCATATACTAATAAATGTTTATGGTGAGACTAAAGTCCCACCATGAATATGGAAAAGGAAATATACATCATTGAGCTAAGATAAGATGTGTTTTTCACTATTATTGTTCAATTATGGACTTGCTTTGTTTTTTTTTTTTTTTTTTTTTTTATTAATCAAGTGAGCAACCAGTTCCATCAATCGCGTAAGGGGTCTGAGACTGACATGACCTGACGAAAGTAATTGTACTTAAAGGTTTACAATTTAAAGACAAATGTGGTATTCCAGCCTTATCACAAATGTGAGAGGGTAAATACCGCCCCACTTTGCTAAATTGGAAGTGGCCAAATATTTGGAAGTAAATAATTTTTTTTTTTTTAATGGAAAGAGTATCATATTTCTTAAAATCATTACAAGTACCTCTTATAAATGAATCTTTTGAAAAATTTGCAGCCTATTTCTAATGAATTACCAAAATTCGAAGAAAACAAAACAAATACTTATAAATGACCATATATGGTTGGCTTAGTGGTAACCCGGGTGATGCAGGTATTGGTGGGGTTCTCAGAAATTCATGTGGTAAGGTTGTGTGTGTGTTTTCGGCTTATGTGGGATTTGAAGATGCAATAACAGCTGAAGTTCTTGCAATCCACAGAGCGTGTCTTTTGATATCTTCTAAGCCGAATTTAGCTGGTCGATTCATCACTATCTTTAGCGATTCGAAGTCAACTGTCTCTTGGGCTAACGGCAAGGATTTTGGTAGTTTCAAGCTAGTCAATTTGATTTTTGACATCAGAAATGCTTTGCAGAGTCTGGTTGGCCTCTTGGTTTGTTTCAAGCATAAGGAATCAAATTCCTTTGCGGATAGTTTGGCAAAAAGAGGTTCTAGCAATAGTGGGGATAGGCTTGAGTGGAGTGACAAATGATGGGTTGTGTTCAGTTTTGTTTCAGCTGTTTCTGTTCTGGAGTTGGTGTATCCTGTTCTGCAGTGTTGGTTTTGTTTTCGTTAGTGTTGCTTTTCTTTTTCTGGCTTTGCTGTGTTAGTTTGGGTCAGGTCCTCTGATTTGGTTTTGGCATGAAGCTTGTTTGGTAAAGTTTTTGTTTGATTGTCGTTGTGTTGCGATCTTTGGAGGAGAATCTCTATACTGTTATGCTGGCTAAGAGGGTCTAATGGTAGGGTGGAGAGTCTCATTTGGGATTTGTAATTCTGGCCTTTGTTTGATAGGTTGTTTGTTTTGAGCTTTGTTGTGAGGGTGATTGGCTCGGATTGCTGTTTGTTTGTTGTTCTCTTTGTTGCCTTTATGGCTTTTCTAATAAATTTTGCTACCGTTTCAAAAAAAAAAAGTGGTATACCTTTGTACCTACACAAAGAGGTTTTTTATTCGAGCCATGTCTCCTTCCAAAATTCTAAATTTATTTTAATATATTTTTTTTTTAGAAAAAAGAAACTTAAATTAGCTAAAGAAGTGGTCTTGAAGTACTAGAGTCAGTAGCCTCTGTATTGCATTAGTGGCCAGGTTTGTTAAAATCCGTTAAGTTTAGTCCATCGGGTTGACGGGCCTAAATGTACTAAGCCCAGCTCATCCAATTGCTAGGCTCAAACATGAGCTGAGCTATAAGGAGACACCAATCCATAAGTGTGAGTCAAGTGTTGGTCCCGGCCCGTTTGACATCTCTAATATTCTATTCGCATTAAAAAAAAAAAAAATACCCAACTTAATGCATTCGATGTGATGTGTGGTGCATCATTTGTTCGGATTTGTATCTCGATCCTCTCCTAACCTCAGTTATTTTCTCATATTTTTAAAGCATATGATTGGTTGTTGATAAAGTGACTATGGAAAACAAATCACATCCTAACCACCCATCCATTGTAATACCTATGTGCGGTGAGAACATTGAAAAGTAAGGAAGTGATGAGGTTAGGACTTATGAGAGGATCCAAATTCTTCGGATTCTGTCACTGGGTATGCAAATTTTGTCGAATTCTACCACATGGTATGATAGGCTCGCTTTTCGTGTCGTTACCAAATTGCGATTATCAAAAGATTATTTATATTTAAAAGTTCCTACGCAATGTGCTATAACTAGCAAAAGACTAGTAAAGCGGTAAGCGAAAGTATCGTTCCGCAGGGAGGTGGTGTCTGTCAACCGTTTCGAGTTCTAGTGTTTATTGAAAGCACATAAATAGAATGCGGATGTAGTGAGAAAGGTGTGTGAGAGGTGTATGCATATTGCAGTGTGGTGTGTGTGGAAATGTAAAGAAAAAAATGCAAATAAAAACAAAGGGAATATGGAGAGGTGAGAATGGTGTTTAAAGAGACAAATAATAAAAGGGTGGCTAGGAGAGATGTAGGATTATGGTCATACAAGGTAAATGAGTTCACCATACACAAGTGCACACTTAGTTGATTGTTAGACAATTAAGTTCTTCCAATTCAAGTTATGGACTCGTTCTCACGATTAAGGCGTTCCGAAACTAAATCATCTATTATTACGAATCATTCGTTGATTAAGGAAACCAAAATCTATTCTTACTCCCCTATGTCATGGAAGAGCATGTGTCTTAAGGCCAAAGACCCATTAAGCTTATGAACATGTAGCCAAAACCTATTCTAGCATGGTCTTGCATAAAACAAGTTTCATCTATTCTTTTAGAGCTAAGTGGGCAAGACTATACCCGGAAGGTCATCCATGGAGGTACAATCCTAACCCGCATACACTCAAACCTATCTAACAAGGTATTTCGACCTTCCATCAACGTACACACACAAATAGGATATTTGATTACAACTACTCCTACATTTAAGTTAATCTACTCCTAATCCCATCCATGAACACATATCAATTTCCAATCTCCACACACATGCATATCAAGATAAGAGATTATGCAATAATAACAAGATTAAATCAAAACCCAAATGGATTTATAAACAATCATCACATAATTGAGCACAATATAGGTTTACAAATATTTGCCAAGTGGGGTTACACATTTAGAAAACAAGAAATACAAAGAGAAGAGTTTAAAGGAGACAACCCTTGAAGATGTGGCCTTCTCCAAGAGCTCTATGCTTGTTAGCTCGAATTTTGGTCTAAGACATCTCCTTTCTCCTTGCAATCTACTATGAATGTGTGGGCTACTGTGTGTGTTCTAGTTTGTAGATAAGAGAGGATAGAGGTGTTTATATATTTAGGGAAAGTTTGGGGACGAATTGGGCATGAAAAGTTAGTTTTGCCCTTTAAAAATGGCATGCTGCATTGCCGCGGTCTTGGCATCAGGTGTGCCGCGGTTCAACAAGACGGCAGTTGGACCGCAGAAGTTACTGTTGCGTGGATGCTGCAATTGGCTTGGAGCTTGGTTGGCCATGGAAGTTTGGAAGGTTTGCAGTTGAGAGAAAAGTGTGCATAGAGGCCATAAAATGGTTGAAAACTGACCGGAGGGAAGTGTGTCGTTGATCTGGGTGGAAAAACTTCAGAAAAGAGGTTGGAAAACGTTAGGAACAACCGGGGCTGAAGTCGGGTGGCGCGCCAGATCAAGTCGGGTCACGCGGGTCTACAATAGGTTAGTCAAAGGTTGAAGACGACGATGATGTCACAGTGACGCAAGCAACAGCGCCCAAAACGCTGTGTTTCATTAATGACGTGTCGCATTGCGCATCCTTTTCTGGTGAATTACAGTATGGACACCTGACTTCTCCCTTAATCACAGTTTCTTCAATATGTTTTCCATATTTTTACTTTAACCCCTGATTCTCCAAATGACATAATTGCCCCTATATTTCCCTATTTTCTTCCCTTTAGGTACAAACACCTTCTTTGAGGGACCTTTACCTACACATGGCTCACAAACACATTATATACAAAAATACGCTCGAAAACGAGCACAATAGAAATGAAATGGGGGACCTCAAATAGGTGTAAAACAGTCCAATCATGATATTTACGCCACGTACAATGTTTAAATGAGAGATGCACCATGCAATATGATATTAGGATGTATAGAATCTCTTCTCCAATCCTATAAGGTTGTTATTGTCACATTAAAATATATGTAAACAACCATCTATAAAATAATCAAGGCAATTATCAATTATGAGAGGTGGGTGCATATGCTTCTAAACCCAATAAATGAAAGCAAATAATATGACTTCCAACACAGTAAAGTAGTAAACACAAGAAAGAAAGAAAGAAAAAAAACCTTACGGAGTAGAAAATCTATGAAAATCACCACCGTCCATATGTGACTAATCAGTGGTGAAGGGTGCTCAGTCGGTCTGAAAATATTCTACAAACCGCCACCGTAGCAGGTGGTATCATGGGCGGATGTCTTAGAGGGTTGCCTTGGGCTATAGCCCGGATAACCCTCTAGAAAAAAAAAAAAAAATTATATGTTTTTTAATTTTAATTTTTATAATTATTAAATTATAGATAATTAATTACCTTGTAAAATTTTGAAAATGGTTTCGGGTGGTATAACTCGTTTCATTTATCGAGTCTAACTTAAAATCAAAAAATAATAATAAAATTTACAATCAATCACATTTAATAAAAGTATTATTAAATATCTAACACAACAAGAGACGAAACATTGTACTTATTACGTGGTTTTAAAAAATATATAATTCTATGCTTGTTTTGCATATTTCCTTATTTTAAAATATATTTATTAAAAATATATATTTCCTTAATTTTATTCTAATTATTTGGTTACATAGTTTAGATTCATGTCATTTTATTTTATTTTATTTTTCAAGTATTAAAGACAATATATGTAACCGGGAGAAAACTCTCCACACATACTTGTAAAATGTGTACTGTGTGACTCTAACCTCTGACCACCACATATGGAAGGGAGGTGTGCTACCATCTTTACTAAGAGGTAATGTGCACTTCATTTTATTTCAATTGTTAGATTAAACGATTACAACTAGTCACTAGTAGTGAATTATACATGTTGCTTAATTTTGAATTATGCAATCAGTTGTCTAGATCATGACATCCTATAAAAATCGTGCCGAATTTTTATGTTCCTAAACTATAATGTTTATATTTTTTTAAAATAAAAAATTCCTAAATTGATAAATGATTAAGAACCTAACATCTTAAGACCGAAACTAAAGATTGTCCAATTAACTATCCAGATCACACAAAATCTATTAATATAGTGTTAATTCAAGTCATGTGGCAAATTTACAGGTCACATAAAATATTTAAATAGGGTTGTCAAGACGTGTCAAGATCAGACAATACATGTGCAGCCCAGATAATTACTTCCACTAACTAGAGAAAACTCCCCATACATACTTGTAAAATACGTATTGTGGGATTCAAACCCTTAACCACCAGGTGTGGAAGTGAGGTGCATCGTCATCTCTATTCAAGTGCCTAAACTAACAGGTGATTGAGAACCAAACAATACATGTTAAAATTGTGAATTCAAATGCTACAGTTTTGTTTTTTGTTTGAACTGTTATAAAACGGTTCTGTGTATGAATATGGTTAAATGCTATAAAATGGTTGGTTTTAATTGTTTTTAAATTGATTTTATAGTTATGATTTTCTAATCCGGCCTATAAATAGAGGCTTTGCCTCATTCACAAAGCACAACAACAACAACTTGAAAAACAAAGTTCTCAGAAAATAGTTTTTAAAAGAATTTCTTGAGTGTTCTTTGTAAGTATTCCGAGCAATTCTTTAAAAGGTTTGAGTATTCAATTCCGGTTCTTCTTTGTGCAAAGAAGTTCCGAGACAGAAGTGATTCTAGGCTGTTTTATCTTGGGGACGACGTGGCAACTTTGGAACTGCTTGCACAATCAGGACAAAGAGCGACATTGTCCGCGACTCAACCATTTTCCAGGTTTTTCCTGCACTAACAAAATTTTGTTTATTGAAATATCTTCTAGCTGCAATTGTTTTATTTAAATATTTTCCAGCAATTATTTAAATACCTCTATCTATCTTTTTCTCTTCTTCTACTTCTTCGATTTCTTCAATTTCAAATCTGTTAGATAGATACACGTAAGAACATCAAACTTTATTTACTGTTCACCTACTATAACGCATGCATGCACTACTTCTTCTTCTTCTTCTTCAAGCGACGTTGATTTCTTCAATTTCAAATCTGTTAGATAGATACACGTAAGAACACGAAACTTTATCGCACTACCTCACTGAGCCGTCTCTTCTTCATCTCCTTATAATTCGCATCAACATTTCCACTCCATTGATTTTTTGATTTTTTTTTTTTTTTAAAAAAAACAAGCGTTTGATCGAAACAATGGCTGCGAAGAAGAAGTTGAATAGTGGAGTAGAGATTGTATTAGTACTGGTTCTGCTAACTTGCGCGCCGTCGCT